>APFE031437205.1:0-37992 GCA_000404065.3 Pinus taeda | reverse complement strand
TATCTGTGTGAGGGTGGGTGGGTGTGTGTGTACAATTGATAAAAAAAATAGCAAGTGAAAAAATGATAGTATTTTGTATTCATAGCAAAGACGAATATTGAACGTGCATATGTTTATTTGAGTAAGATAAATAAGACTTATGAAAATGCTTAAAAGAAAATATTAGAAAATAGAACATGCGCAATAATTATTTTAGTAGGAATAAAAGACTTGGGAAGGAATCCATGTCAATAATGGGTCTTGGATAAAATAAAAGGTTATGGTTGTAAATGTAAGCAAAAAAAGTTTATAGAAAAGCACAATGAGTACTTATATAGGAAATAGATAAATATTTAGAGTCCTTGTCCTGTATATAATGAGAAAAAAATAATAAACTATTGGGTTATAGACCATATAAATTCCTATATTAAATTATACTTGGTCCCTACAGAGGTAAACAATGTTGCAGAATAATATTAAATTTACAGTGACTTGATTTTATCGTAATTATTACAAAATCAGCCATAGCATTTGGCTATTCAGTCATGTAATTTCTACTATGCTTGGTAAGATCTTTAATTATCATGGTAAGTAAGTTGAAGTTAGGGGATGGACATATCAGGCCCTAGCCATGAAAAGTTGTGAAAAAGTAAACCTGCAATAGGAGAGAGAAGAAACAAAATAAGTTGACGAGTACCTCTAATAGAGAACCCTATATTTACAACCCAATCAAGTAATGACCATAACTCACCTAGGAATAATAGAAGTAAATCAATCAGAAATCAGCTCAAACAAGGTGCTTAAGGGTGTGAGCTTGTTAAGTTACATGTAGAAAGACTTGACAAAAGTCGAGTCCTATATCTCGTGATAGAAACAAACTTTTGGAAATAATGAGAGGGGATGAATCAATATTTCACTTACAAATTAGTTAATTATAAAAAATTTAGATCATGAACAATAGAAAAATAATCAACACATCATAAGAGTAGTACAGAACAATTTTTTAGGTGGAAACCCTTTAGGGAGAAAACCCACTTAACGCTTTTATAATAATTTATGAGTACAAAAACTTTTCAACTCCAACTTCCTAGTACTCTAAAAATACATTCAATTTATTAGGAAGCTCCAACACCTGAAAGGATGCTCCTATACCCTACTTTTACCAACTCCAAATAAAAGAACACTCCAACGTCCTTGTTTTATAAGCTACAACCGAAAGGATTCTCCAACACCCTACAAGCTCCAACATTCTCTAGCACCACCTTGCCACCATAAAGTATTTTCAGGCTCCAACATGAAGGAGACTTCACTCTTTTGATTTACACCACCCAACTACCCTAAAAATTAAATAGAAATATAAATTAGGGGCTTTTGTACTAGGGACAATGATCCACTTACAAATATATTCAATAAGCCCCCTTTTGCTAAAGTGTGCTTTACATATGCAATGAAAAAACAAATTCCTTGAAACATTTAGGATTGTTTTTGAACAAGATTTAGTTCTGAAATTCCTTCATTCAACAATGTTTATCTCTATTTACAAAAAGAAAAATACTTAAAGATACCTCAAATTTGTAAATTATGAGCAGACTCTCAAGTGTGATAATGATTTTCACAACCCTTAAGACTGCTTCCAAAATGTACAAACCTGGAGATCATACTTTTTGTGAACAAATCTACCCTTTAATATTGATGTAACACTTGAAAATATCTCTAATTCCTTCAATAAAATGTTTGAGGTCTGAGATGATCTAAACTTTTCCTTGAAGAATGCATACTTTTCACTTGCTATGACTAGGATACTTCAAATCGAGGTTTGAAGAACAATGAGATTAGACTACTCTAGAATTTTCCTCAAGGCTCAGGAAACCATATTACTCTTGATTCTCCGAAGTCCAGCGATGGAGTAGACCAAAACATTGCCAAAATACTCAAATATAAATTTTAGATATACTTCATAATGCTTCCATAATTAACGTCAGATCATGTGCTATAGGAGTGTGTCAAGAAAGGGTCAAATAGGTTACTTGATATAGATTAGAAGGTTCTACAACATACCTCTACAAAACATTACTTGTCTTATCATAAATAATTCCAAGTTCTAATATGAAGTGTCTTAATGTAGGCCATGAAGAGGGGCCAAAATAGAACTCAAATGGTGGTATGCGCCTTATAAGATGTTCCCTCAGTGTGCTCAAAATTTAGTCCGTAATGAACCCACACATAACTACCTCACAAACTTAGTAATTTTGGCTCGTATTCCCCCTATCATAGAAGGCTGAAACTTTCTAACTTGTCCTTTAGAAATAAATGAAAGTTTGCTTCATATAGTCAATACAAGATACCAAAAAACCCCCAATTTCAACCCTTAGGAAAGGTCATAGAGATTTTCCCTAGGAGAGACAAAAATGCCTCAAATAAAATTACATCAAAAAATGTCCATTAATGACACTAAATTTATGCTAAACTAGCCTTTAGATATGTGCGATAGACCCTGTGGTAAGTATTAAACACTCCACAAAAGGTCCTCAAAACTTTGATAAACAATCACTGCAGAAAGACATAAGAATTAGCCTTAGGTCCAACATTATTTTTCCTTAGATAATACCTTGCCATAGAGGTTTAAGTAACCTCATAGAATTACACAAGAATGATCTCATAAAAATCAATCACTAGCCTTAGGAATCAATGAACCCTTGCCTTGTATAATCAACCATAATGCTGAATTCAAGCCTCAACAGGGCCACAAAGTTATGGCCTTGAAGGGACTAAAAACCTGAGATATATCTACCTCAATAAGCCACAAAAAATAGAGATAAAAGTGATCATTATGCTCAGAAAACTCAGCCTCTCATAGAAGATTGGCATGACTCCATAAATACCTCAAAATAATGTAGAGATGTATCAATTAAGCACTTGCAACATGGATAAAATGGAAGCCAAACAAGCTATATTTATACTGCCAAAGACACTTGTAGAGGGGGTAAGCTGACTTGACAATAAAATTGAATTGACCTAATTAATTTAAATTTTTTGGGCCAAAAACAATTTAATCTTGGAGGCCGACTTTGTAAATTAATTTTCCATTCCTCTTTTGCAAATGAATTTAACTAGGAGGCCCATGATAATTTAATTTAATTTTATTGAATTAAAATGACACTATCCAACAATCAATAATTCTCTTGCAACATCTTCTTTGGGGCTTCTTGACCACAAATTGGGGCTCCAACTTTGATCGGGCATATCTCCTCAACCATGAGGAGTTATGAGGCATTCCACCTACTCTTAGAATCAACATGACAAGGGCCATCAGATGAAGATAATCTTGAGACCAAGAACCTTGATATTCCTTGTCATTTTTTTCATTGAAAGAGAGGTTTCTTTTGGTTTCTACTTGGGTTGATATCAATGACAACCAATTTTCAAAAATCTCCCCCTTTGTCATTGATAGAAACACACATACTCCCCCTAACTGCATACCTCTGGTTTTCCTCTCCTAATTTATCTCCCTATTTAACAACAATGGAAAATGGTTAGTCCCACTAATAAGATACCTTCTTCTCTCTTCTTGTAACGTGCCTTTCTCCCCCTATCTACTTGACTTGGTGGAATACATATTAATTTGAACCTAGACAAATCATGAGCTTCTATTGAAGATACTCAAATGTCTCTTGTGGTAAAGGATTGGTGAATATGCCAGTTATTCTTTCCTTTGTCCCAATATATTTTACTTTGATATTTTTCTCTGAAACCTGTTCGCAAACAATGTGATATTTAATAGAAGCATATTTTTTTTTGAGTGCATTACAAGATTCTTGGAGAGACTTATAGAACTAGTCTTCATAGAATATCAAAATTGGCTCATCAAACTTCACTTGGAGATCCTACATAATTTTCTTCATCCAAAGAACCTGAGTACAACATGTTATTGCTACAATATATTCTACTTTTTCTAGGGACAAGGAGACTGAAGGATGCCTCCTGCTTAACCATAAAATGAGGCAATCACCCAAATACAAGGTTACTCCATTGGTGCTTTTTGGATCATCAAAGCTGCCTACCCAATTTTCATTTGTATAAGTTGTGAAGGTCAATTGGTTCCCCTTTGGATACCATAGTCCAAAATCAGTTATTCCTTCAAGGTATGAGAATATTATTTTTAGTGCAACACCATGGGATTCGTTTGGTGCTACTTCGAATAATGCCACCTATCCAACTACCTACATGAAATTTCGTCTTGAAGTTGTTACATACAATAGGATAACAATCATTGATTTATACAATTTCTAGTATGCTTCCTTGGACTCATCATGCTTACTCAACTTGCAACCGGTCACCATGGGAGTGCTAAATGGTTTGCATTCTTCCATTTTTAACCTCTTGAAAATTTCGTTGATGTACATGGTTTTAGAAATGAATATTTCATCATCTTCAAGACAAATTTGGAGTCCACAAAAGAAGGTCAACTCACCAACTAAGGACATCTCAAACTCATTCTACATATCATTGGAAAAATTATTACTCAGCTTGTCATCATCACTACCAAAGCTAATGTCATCCACATATACTTCAATAAGAGTCATTTTGTCTTGTTCAATATTTATTTATAATTTGTTATTGACACTTACTTTATTGAAACCTTGTTGTTTTAAGTACCTATCTAGATGTGCATACTAGGCTCTAGGAGCTCGTTTGAGACTATACAAGGCTTTCTTCAATCTACATATATAGTATTTATTTTATGTAAATAGGAATCCTTTCAGCTAATCTATGTAAAGTTCTTCATCCAATTCTCCATCTAGAAAGGATGATTTGATGTCTCCCTAATAAACATAAATCTTTCTTGAACAAGCATAGGCCAAGAACATCCTAATAGCTTCCATCTTGGAAATAGGGGAAAACATCGCTTTGAAATCTATTCCTTCAAATTGTGCATATCCTTTACATACCAATATTGATTTCTTCCTGGTCACCTATCCATTAAGTTCATTCATCTTATTCCTGAAGACCCATTATGTGTCAATGACATTTTTGTCCCTAGGTCTTGGAACCAATTCCCATGTTTTTCTTTCTATTTGATCTTGTTCCTCTTCCATGGCTTTGATCCAATGCTCATCATGGTTGGCATCTTCAAAGTTGCTAAGCTCAACTATGAATAAGAGCAGAATATTTTCTTGTTCTAGAATGTTTATTTACCAGCTTCTTCTATTTCCTATTCTTGAATCCATATCACCATTGATTTATTCTGATGGATGTTATTTTGGTACCATCATTTAGGAGTTGTAGGATGTCCCTCATGATTATCTTTTTCTTCTTCCTGGTTGAGCGTTGACTCTTCATCTGATTGTTCTTCTTCTTTTACTCTTCCTTCTTGTTTTGGTTCTTTTGTTTCTTGTTCCATTGAAGATGAGCCACATTTCCTAGCCTTTTGTCCAAAAACTTCATTAAATGTTACGTGATGCTTTAAACTATCTTTTTGAGTCTCAAATTATAGAATTTTTATGCCTTTATTTTGTGTGAGTACCCATCAAATATTCCTTCATCTACTCGAGATTCAAAATTTATGATCTTATTGTCTTCCCTATTTATGTGGCATTTTCTTCCCTAGATTCTGAAGTTCTTGACATTTTTCAATCTCCCCTCCCATATTTCATATGGGATCTTGTCATTATTTCTTCTAAGAATTCTTATGTTTTGAATGTGTACATTTGTCTTGACTTATTACACCTAGAATACATCTCTTTCTTTGGAATCTTTCAACATGTTCCTATCCATTTCTTCTACCATTCTATTTTTTCCTTCGACGACTCCATTCTATTGTGGTACTCTGGTTATCGAAAATTGAATTCTTATCCCTTGTTCTTCACAAACATGTTATAATTCTTTGGATGTGAACTCTCCTCCATTATCAGATCTGAAACAGTTGTTTCTAATATCAATTTCGTTCTCAACCATCTCTTTGTAGATTTTGAATAATTCAAATGCTTCTAAACATTTCTTTAGAAAACTTACTGTTATTGTTATAGTGTAATCATTGATATATAACATGAAGTAATGTTCACCTTCCAGTGCTTTGGTTCTGATGCGGCCACATAAATCGATATGAACTAACTCTAATGGTTTTGAAGTGGAATGTTACTTGGTCTTGAATTTAACCCTTGTCTTATTTCCATGCTCGTAGTTCTTGCACATGGTACTTGTTGGTTTTTAAATCTCTGGTATTTCTCTTAGAACTTCATTTTTACTAATTTTGACAAGGTTATCAAAGTTTATGTGTCCCATCCTTCTGTTCCAAAGCCAAATTTCATCCTCTTTACCCTAAAAAATCCTTCTTTTCAAATCACGTTCAGAGTGTATATGTTCTTTGGGGTCCTCGTTGCTGTCACCACTAATCTATTTGATTTTCCCTTCTTATTTCACATTTCTTTGATTTAAATAGAAGCATGTGTCCTTGATCACACATTTCACTCACACTTAGTAGGGTATGCTTCATGCTTTCAACGAGAAAACCATCTTCTTCCATGCAACTCTTACTTTTGAGCTTAATTGTACCCTTTCATATGACCTTATCTAATCCATCATTTCTAAATGAGACTGTTCCATCTTTTTCTTCCCACAAAGATACAAATGTTTTTTTTACCCCTTTTCATATGTGTTGAAAAGCCACTTTCGATATACCATACACCTTTCTTTCTTTGATATTTTAAAGAAATCACACAATGTTCATCCTTCTTCTTCCATTATCCTGGAGGTTCTTTTAGAGGAATATTTGGTTCATTCTTTGGATCCATTGGAAGAGTGTTCAACCTACAATCTTTTGTTAGATGTACAAAATTGTTGCATTTATAACAATCTACCTCATTATTTAGGGATCCAAACCTGTTATAATTTTATTTGTACCTTTCATGATATTTTATCAAATAATCATTCCGAGAGTAGCTTCCATTTTTACTTCTATTCCTAGCATAAGCTTTACAACTCACAACTTTGTGCCCAAAATTATTGCACGAATAACACACACCAAGAAAGATAGTTTTATACCTAGGGGGTCTTCTATGTGATGTGGTTTTCGAGGGATATTCCTTTCGAGGCTTCCCTATTGCAGGTTGTTGATTTCATGTCTCTTGATATTGAACCATCTCTTTTGCAAACATTCTGTCTTGTTTATTGATAGATTCCTTGACAATATCTACATTATTCATTTGTTAAACTTAATTTTCTATTGTCATGGAGTTTGAAACTTTAATGAACATGGGCTTGTATCATAACCTTGTATTTTCATTGCATGATCTTTGACTGCCGATAATTTCATCCAACACTTTGGTTCTATTTACAAATTTATGTTGGATACTCCTCTTTTGTGCTCCTTTCATAATGACCCTATCTCTGCTTCCAAAATTTCCTTTGTCCGTGTGCTTCCTTCCAATTCCCTTTTGAGTATTTCTTAAATTTTCTTGGCCTCCTCTAATTGCACTTTTAGATTGATGATAATATTCTCTAATTATCTAACCTTCTAGTTGACAATTTGAGTGTGTTTCTTTAGTTCACTCAATTCGACTTCCAATGCCTCGACATTATTCCTTTCTATCTTTAGATATTTTAAAGTGCTGACAAGTTCTCTTTCAAGATCTACTTCACCTTCTTCTTCATCCTCCTTGGAATATTCCTTTTGGTTATCCCTTGCATGAATAACACTCTTCATGTGCCATTTTCACTATCATTATCACTTTATTCATTAGATGAAGAGCTATATTTTTTTGAATAGAAATGTTTCTTGAAGGCTTTGTTTTTACCTACTTTCTCGTATTTTCTTTGATTCTTATTTACTTTCCTAGGAGATTCTTCTTAACCATAATTATATAAATTATTTTCATAAGGACATTTTGAAGCAAAACGAACAATTTAAAATAATTAAATCACTTTAAGGGAGTCTTTTCTTTGTACTTTCATGTTCCTCTTTTCATATTTCTCACAAAGTTAATTATTTCTTCATTCTAAAATTCAGTACAACTATGACTGGGGTATGTATTTGAATGTTTCTTATTTTTATCTCTCTTCTTATATTTTGTAAAAGTTTCTTCTCTCTTAGATGGATTTTTCCACTCTGTTGAACTCATTTTGTAGGCTGTAATTATTCCATGAAACTCATCCATGTTGACATTTTCTAAGTCAAATTTTTTTTCTAGCATAGAGACTTTAGAGTCAAATATCATTGGAAGTAATCTTAGTACCTTTAATACAATTACTTCATTGGAAAAAAATTTCAAGCTTAGTGATGATGATGGAACAAAATAGGTTGATGTTACTTTGTATGTACAATTGGTGGAAATTTTGAATTATCTGACTATAACTAGGCTAAGTATTATATATTTAGTAAATGTACTTAGCCAATTTATGGTTAAGATTCATAATAATCATTGGAATGCTACAAAAATGTTTTTTCAATAGATGAAAGGAACTATTAATTTTTGCATTTAATATACTAATTATTGTAATGTGGAGTTGATAGGTCATTCTAGTTCTGATTTGGTTGGAAGTCTAGATGACTGAAAGTCAAGCTGAGTACAAGGAATTATGTAGTTCTACCTGTGAGGCAGTGGCTAAAGAGAATTCCTAAACATGTTGGAGAAAAATAGCAAGTTCCTATATTTATAAATTACTATAACCAAATCTCCATCAAGTTTCCAAATAATCTAGTGTACCATGCTAGGTCAAAACATGTCAACATCATTTTGTAAGAGAAAAGATACAATCAAAAGAGATTGACTTGGCATATTGTAATACAAATAAAAATGTGGCCAAAATATTTACCAAGCCTATTGCGAAGCTAATTTTATAATTTGTAGAGAGTTACTAGCACAACAACATTTTCTCATGTGGTTGATATATGTCAATCAATGTCATTTTTGAACGCCAATTGACATCATTTTCATATGTTGATTGGCATACCAAAGGTGGAAAATGTCTTTGATCAATGTATATCAACCATATTACTAAATGTGTTGTGCTAGTTACAACCAATGTGTGTGGGGTGGATTCATTGACCATGGTCAACCATGTTTGAAAAGGGTTGCTGAGGTTGATCAAGGTTGATGAGGTTGACCATGGTGAAGCTTACATTATTTATAATGCTAATGCTACAAAAAAGGTTACATTAATGGTTGATATGGCTTATGGGGTTGACCATGGTGGAAGAAGGTTGATCATTATTGACCATATTCAACCATATAGATCTTGATAAACGATTATGGTTGATCATATTCAACCATAAAGACCTTGGTTGGCCATATTGGACCATTCAAACCATGGTTAGCCATTAGGAGTTGGAAGAACATGGAATGTTTTAGGTTGAATATGGTTGACCAAAGATGACCATGATTTATCATGATTGACCATAGTTTATCTTTGTTGACCATGGTTAACCATATTAAATCATACACATCTTTATCATTGTTGACAATATTCAACCATGGTTAATGATATTCAGCCATGGTTGAATATGGATGACCATATTCAACCATGGTTGATAACGCTTGATGCTAGCATATTTGCATTGACAATGGGTGAAAATTGGTTAACCATGGTTGACCATATTACACCATAGTTGACCATAGTTGACAATCATTGATCTTGATTGAACATGATTGCCCATGGTTGACCATGGATGAGCATGGTTGATCATGGCGGAATATTTTGGACCATGGTTGGCCATGTTGGATCATGGTGGACCATGGTAGGCCATGGTTGATCATGTTTGACCATGGTTGACTATACAGACATTCATTGAACAATATGGTTGACCATATTGAACCATAAAGAACTCTTTTTACCATGTTCGACCATTCTAACCATATATATCTTGATTGACCATTTTAGTTGATCATGGTTGATCATGGTCGACATGGTTGACCATGGTTCATCAAGGTTTATCATGGTTGACCTTAGTAGACAATGTTCGACAACTTTAACCATGTTAATCTTAGCTGACCATGGTTGATCTTGGTTGACCATATTCAACCATGGTTGATCATGGTTGACCATGGTTACCATGTTTGAGCATTCTAACCATATAGATATTGATTGGCCATTATGGTTGATCATGGTTGACCATAGTTAACCATGATTTTTATTTGTTTGTTTTGGTAGACCGTCATGTGCTTGATCATGGTTTACCATGGTTGACCATGTTTAACCATTTGTTGATGGAGCTAGACTTGCAACCATGTTACGGGATCTCCCCGATAAGAAGTCCCAATTAGACCTCAAACCATTTGGTGTAGGAGTCCCAATAGTGGGACGTACAGTAATGCCTTGACGCAATTTTTCACAAAGTCAAGTAAGATAACTTTGTTGGTAGCAAGGGTGTGACATATGCAGTAATCCAAGGAAGGTGAATGAGATGTTCTAACACACAGGGGTTGATATGAGTGCACCCCTTGGAAACTTGTGATAGCATGGAGTTAAGAAGGGAGCACATGAGTAAGGGTGCATCACAACATTAAAGGAAATTTAGCTAGCAATCCAAAGTGATGGCTAAACCAACAACACATTTCAGAAATATTCATACATACATACACAAAAATAGCTATACATGGATGTGTAAGAAAACAAATACATATATCATTTAGAGTAAACAAATAGCTGAAATATAATACAACATATGCATGAAACGTGCTAGATCTTGTTATATCAAGAAGTGTAAGTTCCAGTCATGTAATACATCCATGTCCAACCACTAGTTCTAACAATGGAATGTTACAACCACAACCACCTACTCCTCCAAAGAGATATACTAGCTCTGCACAGTGGAGAAGCCAAGGCTTGTTACAATACTGTCCAAGCTCTCTCTAAGATAGTCCTATCGGAAGCTTGGCTGACCAAAAGCATTTACAATGAGTTATGAGGGACTATTTATAGCAAAGGGTGGGGTGGCCCTTGACATTCCCCTTTGTGAAAATTCACCTACCCTCATGTCTCTTCATCTACTCTATGACTAGTTACATCCACTATCAACACTTGAACTTACACTTGAAAAGACGTTACATACAATCTTCACATGTACCCATGTGAGACAAAATGGCTTGAGAAACCCATGCAAGACATCACTAACACTCGGACAGTTGTGGTGAGACCAACTCACGACATCCTTATGATGGTCGATGGTGGCGAACTGAAACCAATTTTGTTTGTTCGTGATGGTGGCCGTGCACCCAATGGTTACATATTGCTGAAGCAAAACTCTTGCCTCCATTGAATCCGGGTACACTAATACAGCTCCTCCATCCAACTTGTCTGATAGCATGTGCATTGTCGTCCTAGGTGTGACCGCACCAGCAACATGTTGATCCATAGTGTCTATGCTAATCTCTAAGAATGTGATGGTGGGTGTGCACATTGACTTGTCAAAATACATGTGCAGCTCCAGTTGGACTTGCTTCTTGTATTCACCTCAATGAGTGTGCAAAATGGGTGGGATCACATGTGTGTGCATAATGAAATGCATGCTGCTGAATTCCTTTGCATGCGATCAACAACACTTCTCACCTTGTTTGCTCTGTGCCAGCTGTTGGGATGGATCAATAACTTGTATCGGCGTAGTTTCATCTGTGCAAGCATGTTGCACCCCCTATTATACCTATTCCTACTGCATCTCATTCTCTCATCTATGTAGCTCATGTTCTTCCTTGATTTGCTACTTTAGCACATGCAACTCCTTCTCTATTCTATTCTCTAGCTTTGCCTGATCTTCATCTCACGTCGTCACCTCATATCCTGAGTCTCCAGAGTTTATTTCATCACAAGCGGATCTACTTGAGCTTACAACTTTGCTCCGCCTCTGTGTTTTCGGTAACCTTCCTCTTACATTTCTTACATTCGGTATTCTCCCTTCAGCTATTGTTAATGGTGCTTCTTGTTGTGATGTTGCTGCCATTATATATTGATGTACTTGTCTACAAACAACTTGATGTTTTCATGGGTAGGCAAATTCATAGAAACTTGATTGACTGCATCCCCAAGTGTGCTTTGAATGGTGTATTCAACTCTGCTCTCCTGGAAACCATTGTATCTGTGCTGCTGAGAGATAGATGAACACCTACAATACCTAGAGACATGGAAACACTCATGACAAGAAATATATCAGCCGAAAACCAAACGAACGTTAGAACTGACTTGCAACATACATGTGTGTCTGATCATGAAGGTTGCCCAATTTCCACTAGGAGGTCAGGAGACTAACTGCCAAAACTACGCAAGGCATAGTCCGAGCTATTGAGTGGCTAATTGACTGCTGGAACTATGTAATGCACAATCTAGCCTAGCTTGCTGAGGACTGAAACTGTACAATGAACAATTTCATTAAGCAGTGACATGCAACTAGGGAACTGCATTGCGCAGTTTTTGGGGCCAACAGGACATTGCCTCCAAGAATTGTGTAATGCATACCTAGAGGTCAATGCCTGGCTAGACTTGCGTACTTTCTGGAGGGAAGGCAAAGCCTTCGCTTTTGGAAATATGAAGTGCTAGATGGGCAAGGCACGATTTGGGCCAAGGCAGCCCAATCTGGACAACGGGCGACTAAAAACATGACAAGTGTGAATGCATGATGAGATGAATGCAAATAAGAGTGAATGATTGTCCATGAAAATGACAAGCACATGATCTAGAAAACGGGAAATCATGCATGTGTGTGAAGTGAGTCACCGCGACGACGATTGTCCATGCAAAACATTATCATGCATGAAACAACAATGAGATGCAAACGAAAACTGAAATGATGCTTCTACAAGTTAACATGCATTAAAATGACAACAAACACTCCCTGAAATCAAGCAGACAACACTCACACAAAGCGAAACACAAAAAGCTACAAAAATGCAACAGAAGAAATGGAAAGTGGGCTTACCCCAAAAGAATTGAGTTGAATGTGCCGACGACTCCTAGATGCAATGTGGGATGTTAGAGCTGCAAGCTCAATATGAGGAATGAGCTCTGTAGTGTCAAGTTCATGAGTTTTGATAATATCGAAGATGTGATGCTCATGCCACAAATCTAGGAAGACTGGAACTTAGTGGGAGGCTTCTAAAATGATCCTTGCATGCAACCTCAAGCTGCTAAAAGTAATCTCTGAATCACGGGAGGATTTTGCATGCTACCTTTGGAGAAGCAGCCCATGCATGCAAATCAGTGTTGCTCGATCTTGGAGGGAACTGGTCAACTCAACTACACATGCAACAGTATGCTCAACTAGGAGGAAAAAATGCACATTTCTAGGAGGAAGCTGGGCTGGCTACCCAGAGGGATTGCACAATTTCTCAGCAAAGCAACTGACTGCTACCTAGAATTGCACAATTTTTGGGCTGAGTAGTTCTATTGGGAGGAATTGCACAATTTTTCTAGTGAACAGTGACTGGAATATTTGCACAATTATGGAGCTTAGCAGGCTTCCAGACATAATTGCACAATTTCTAGTGGGAAGGTTGGTTCCCCTCTAGAATTGTGCAATTTCTTGAGGGAGCTTCTCAGCCTGCAGCTAGACCTAAAACAAGCTTTGATGGACAAGTTGTCATTCTACAAGAAAATCACTGAAGGTTGTGTACTTGACAAGGCAAGACATACTATTGTGAAAGGTTGGTAGGGAGGCTCCAAAACAAAGTTAAGGCACAATTTTGGAGGGTGGTTGTAGCTACTACAACACCTTTCTAACCATGGTTTTCCATTAGAAGTCGGTAGAGCACGGAATGATCTAAGTTAACTATGGTTAACCAAATATTCCCATGCT
Source organism: Pinus taeda (assembly GCA_000404065.3). NCBI lineage: Eukaryota > Viridiplantae > Streptophyta > Pinopsida > Pinales > Pinaceae > Pinus > Pinus taeda. The sequence continues at coordinate 24,233 of APFE031437205.1, read as the reverse complement.
TAATCATGGTTAACCATGGTTTCTCATGGTTGGCCATGGTTGACTATGATTGATCATGATTGACCATATTCAACCATGGTTGAAAATGGTTAACAATGGTTGATGATGACATATTCTCATTGACAATGGGCGACCATAGTTGACAATGGTTGACCATATTCAACCATGGTTGACCATGGTTAACCATAACTAACCATGGTTGACCATGGTTGATCGTGGTTGATCATGGTTGACCATGGTTAACCATGGTTGATCATGGTGGAACATGGTTGACTATTATTGAGAATAGAGACCTTGGTTAGGCAATATAGTGGACCATATTAAACCATAGAGACCTTGGTTCACCATGTTTGACCATTCTAACCATACAGATCTTGACTGACCATCATGGTTGATCATGGTTAATAATGGTTGGTCATGGTCGATCATGGTGAACTATGGTTGATCATGGTTGGCCATGTTAAACCATTCTAGCCATGTTCATCTTGGTTAACCATGGTTGACCTTGGTTGATCTTGGTTGATCTTTAACCATGGTTGATCATTGTTTACCATGGTTGATAATTGTTGACCATGGTTGATCATTATTGCCCATGGTAGAGTTGATCAAGGTTGATAATGGTTGGCCATGGTTGATCATGGTACTAGACCATGTTCAACCATTCTAACCATAGAGATATTGATTGACCATTATAGGCATTCATGGTTGATCATGATTGACCATGGTTGATCATTGTTGACCATGGTTGATCATTATTCCCCATGGTAGACCATGGTAGAGTTGATCAAGGTTGATAATGGCTTACCATGGTAAACCATGGTTGACTCTAGTTAACCGTGGTTGAGCTTTGTTGAGCTTGGTTGACCATGTTTGACCATTCTAAGCATGTTGATGTTGGTTGACCTTAGTTGATTATGGTGGAAATTAGTTGACCATGGTTGATTTTGGTCGACCATGTTTGACCATTCTAACAATAAATATTTTAATTGACTATTATAGTTCATCATGGTTGACCTTGGTTGACCATGGTTGACAATGGTTTATCATGGTTGACTTTGGTTGACCATGTTCAACCATTTTAACCATGTTGATATTGGTTGAACAAGGTTGACGATGGTTTCCCATGATTGATCTTGGTTGACATTGGTTGACTATGGTTAACCATGGTAAACCATGGGTGGCCTTGGTTGACCATTCTAACTATGTTGACCTTGGATGACCTTGGTTGACTATGGTTGACCTTGGTTTATCATGGTTGGCCATGGTTGATCATATTTGACCATATATATCTTGATTAACCATTATGGTTGACCATATTCAACCCTAGAGACCTTGGTTGACCATGTTTGACCATTGTAACCATAGGGATCTTAACTAGCCATTGTGGTTGATCATGGTTAAGCATAGTCTTAGCTTATTGGTATTACCATTAATATTATTAATTAATAGTAGAAGTGTTATATTTTTAATATTATTTACATTAATGTTATTTTTTTCGAGGAAAAAATTGCAACTTTCTATTAAAAATAAAAAGTTACATTAGTACACACAAAGTGCATTCATTTATTATCCCTAAAGACCATTTGTGTGTTATTTAAGTACTCATTGTAGCTTGACTACCTAAAATAAAAACTAACATTTACATTGATAAAATAGGTTTCTCTTTGTTACCTTTTTTCTTTTGAACTTCACGCCAAACACCAGAATTTGGAGTGGCCATTAAAATTTCCATTTCTTCTTCTGTTGATTTTCCTAACAATTCATTGTCTGACTCTAAATTCTTAGAAACACATGTTCTCTTAATTCCACTTACTCCTTAGGTGTTTCCATTTTCCTCATGTTGATTTATAGGATGCTTAATCACTACTAATTCGGTGGCTTTTTTTGTCATGTTTGAGTAAATCCTTCTGCTTCTCTTCTCTCTTCATCATTTGGGAGCCTTGTTGATTATATGCTTCTGAATATTGTTGAATCTTAGCCATGTCTTTGTCTTCGTCATCTAAAGAAGGTATATTTGGAAATTTCCATCCATTTCGATTTTATGGTCTTTTCTTTTTCCTTTTTTTATTTGAGGGCATGAGTTTTGCAGGTGTCCTACCTAGTGGCAGATCTAGCACCTAAAGGAAGTATTTTCAAAATCTAGCCATTATTTCCACTTAAAGTCTTGATGACTCAAGTGGATGCATTCTGGGAGGAATTTTCTTAGGTCTATCTCAACAAATATATGGGAAAAAATAAATATACCTTTTTCTATTCTTTCTTGATTCATCTTTAGAAATATCCCCAATAAATTTCAAAGGCCTTCTAAAACTTGATGGTTCCAAAAAGCAAGAGGGAAGTTATGTAACCTTAGTCATATCAAAAAAAAAATGACCACCATTTTTGTGGCATTAAAGGCTGCAAACCATGCAGTTACAAAAATACCCACTCACCTACAAAACCAAGGTCCTTCATTTATGACATAATCCAGATATCTCTATTTGTTGAATTGGACAAAAAAAAATCGCTTTGTGCACAGGTAAATATCATAGTTGTTAGTCTAGTTGAGGTAGATATATTGATGTAGCTCTTTAGACTTAGTTCACAAACCATTAAATCGACAGATGATAGCTATGGCATATAGAACAATGAAAATACCACTCACTTTTGGTAGTTTTATTAACAGATCTGGCACTTTCTCCATCTTATCAACTAGGTAAGGACCTAGGATTGTCAAATATGAGGAGTGTTTATTCGATGTGGCTACCTTCCCTCTCACTGAATCCTTAAATAAGCTTTAACCCTTTGCAACATAAGCTAATCCAGGAGGAAATCTCATTCATGAGGCTCCTCCCTGCAATCTCAAATTGATGATGATTGTAGAATTTCCATTGAAGTCATAATCTTTCAATTATATAGAATATTACAATAGTTTATCATTATAAATTAGGTTCTAAACACTGGTTTATATACCTAATGTTTCTTGCACTGCCTTTTTTAGATATAATACTAGATCCACTTATTGCACCTTTATAATGAAAGATTTTCCACTTAAGGTCTTTAGGAAAATTTGAAATTCTTCATTATGATCCAGATCTAAGACCCAACGATCATGACTCTAATATGAGCAAATGAGTGCCCATGATGTAGATTTGGAGCATACTTGTTCCAATCCTCTTCCACCCAATCAAACATATATCCACAAACATGAGTGTATCATTAAGTGGGCTTCAATTTGAAAAGAGAGAACCCACTAGTAGGCAAAAAAATTGGATATGGATCACATATATATGCCAAAGATTGGGTATAAATATGTCATGGAGCCACCATTATTGCAAATTTCTATTGCATTGTGATATGTTGGAGAACCTTGCCATTAAACACCACATACGAAATCTGTAACTTGTTAGCATTTCCAAAAATGGTAGAAACCTCTAAAAGCTTCATTGTAGAGAAAATACAAGTTTTGACAAATCTCTCCAAACTCCTCGCCATCATAGATCAAAACGTTGATCTAATGCCCAATGACATATGCTATAGAGAAAACCTTAGCCATTTCACCTATTCTTTTATTTATTGTTATTTTTTTGTTACTCCCTATCTTCAATTCAAAAATTGAAAATGTTATTTGATGGATTATTTACATTAATTTTATTATTAATGATATTCATATTAGTAATAATAACAATATTATTATTGTTAATAATATTAATAAATGTTATCATTTAATGATATTAACATTAATAATAATAGCAAGATTATTATTTTTAATAATATTAATATTTATGTTTGTTATGGTTGATCATGGTTTTCTATGGTTGGCTGTGGTTGATCATTTTTTACTGTGGTAGACCATGCTTGATCATGGTTGACCTTGGTTGACCATGTTCGACCATTCTAACCATGTTGATGTTGGACGACCTTGGTTGATTATGGTTGACCTTAGCTAACCATGGTTGACCATGGTTTCTCATCATTTATATTAATTGACCATGGTTGACCATGGTTGATCATTGTTGACTATGGTTGATCATGATAGACCATGGGTGACCTTAACTAACGATTCTAACCATGTTGATCTTGGATTACTGTGGTTGAAATTGGCTTACCATGGTTGATCATGGTTGGAACTAATGGTTACTATGGTTGATCATTGTTGATTATGGTTGCCAATGGTTGGCCATGGTTAGCCATGGTTGGAATGGTTGACCATAGATACTTTGATTAGCCATATTCAACCCTAGAGACTTTGGTTGACTATGTTAGACAATTATAACCATAGAGGTCTTTATTTACCATTATGGTTGATCATGGTTGATGATCGGAAACATATTAAACACTCCTATAGAGGACGATATTTTTTCTTTGGAAGACGTGGAGTTTTGGATCAAGAAGCTTGCTAATGGGAAGGATAGGGATATTTAAGGTGACCAAGATGAAATTTTCAAGATAGGAAGATATATCCTCATCCCTCACATACAAAAACTCCTCAGCTTGCAAGTGAAACATGACTTTTCTAAGCCTTCGATGGAAAGCCTTATTGTGCTTATCATTAAATTAGGGATAAAGGAAACCCCTCTAACTATAGAACCTTATGATAAACCACATTCCAGCCAAACTATATGAGCTCATTTTGGAAAAGAATATTAGCCTCTAGTGTTAAATCCATTGTAAAGGAGCTAAAGGACAAGCTGGTTTTAGCAGATATCACTCGACTATTGACCATCTTATCACTCTCAGTATTATTTCTGAGAAATGTCGTGATAATAAAACTAACCTATTTTGTTGTTTTTTCAACTTTAGAAAAGCCTTTGACATGGTTCCTCGAAATAATATATGGTAGAGACTTGAAGAGGGAATGGTTCCTCTCGATTTGAGGATTGTTGTGACTAAGCTATACGAGAACATTTTTTCCAAGCTTAAGACCACCAAGGGTTGTTTGAAGATAATAAATGCAATATTGGAGTTTAAGCAAGGTTGTCCGCTATCCCTTACCCTTTTTGGCATTTACATTGATAAGCTAAAAGAGTGTTTGGAAGTGAGATGATGTGATGACTCCAAGATTGTTGGTATGGTAGCACTCTTCTCTTTTATGTGGACAATATCATTCTTCTTTTCAAAATCCATGATGATCTTGAGAGGAAACTTAGAATCCTCCATGATTGCTACTCCAAGATGGTTATGACTGTTAATCCCAATAAGACAAAAGTCACAATAATTAAATCTAAAAATATCAACTATGATAATGTCATTTATGATAACAATTACTCGGAGAAAGTTTCTTCATAAAAATATTTAGGTATTGAAATTCATCGTCATCTCAACTGGAATCATAAAATTGAGAAAAGGATTATAGGAGGTTGGAAAACTTATTGTGAGCTTGAAAACAATTGTAAGTCGACATATCTTTGGGTATGGAGTAAAAAAACTTCCTCTTTGAGGCTCTCGCCACCCCTATTATATTATATGGATGTGAGTTTTTGGATTGCAGTATATCTAGAGAATTGTAGATAAATATTGAGCTGATGGAAAAGAAATGTATAACCTACAACCTCAAGATAAAATAAAATACTCCCTACCCCACCCTATTGATTGAACCTAGCCTCCCCCAATTGAAATGGCTATGTTTCAGGATCTGATGTATAAGAATGAGATTTACATCATGGAATCCAAGAGGTTCCCTAAAATTGCTTCTAACTCTAGGAAAAAAAAACCACCTCTAGCTCAAGCGAAGCTAGTACAAGGACACCTAGTATTGGCTAAACCATTGGGGGATAAAGGAAGAGATTATCTTGGAGAATAAGGATCAAATTAAAACTAATATTACCTCCAAATTTAAGGCTAAGTTGTGGCATGAAAATGAGTTAGAAGGAAAAATGAAGCTAATTTATTATAAGGAGGTGATCAACCCCAATCTTGCTACCCATAATTCTCTGTCGTGACTAGTTACAATAAGAAAATGAACATTATGAAGATAAGAACTAATTCTCATGAGCTTCGAAGTGAAACTAGGCATTGGTCAACTCCCAAATCACCTTGGGACAAACGAGTCTTCCTCATTTGTGGTACTAAGAAGGTTGAGTATGAAAAAAAACTTTCTCTTGGATTTCCCCACTCTTACTCACATCCATTCTCATTTCCAAAACCTTTGTTGGACTAACAATATTCTTGAAGGTTGAGTATGAAAAAAAACTTTCTCTTGGATTTCCCCACTCTTACTCACATCCATTCTCATTTCCAAAACCTTTGTTGGACTAACAATATTCTTGATTTGTTAAGTCCACAAAACTGTAGTGATATGGGAATGCTTCTCTCCCTTCTTTTTCATCATAGAAATACAATATTAAATAGTGTCATGTTTGTATTTGTTAGGTTCCTATACCAATAGGTTTCATCTTTCATGATTGACAGTGGAAGGGCTAAATATGTTCATCATTGCAGGCTGCAAAGGTTCCATATTTTGTGTACATACTACAGAAAAATTAAAAAATGAAAAGAGGGTATGCCTTAAAAGAATAATCAAAGGGCAAGAAAATCAAATGGTCAAGGGAAAAGTGAAAATGAACCCCAAGCTAAAGACCAGGAAAGTGGCCAGTAAAATGCCACTACTAAGCTCATTTGGCAGTGTCATGTTATCCAAGTACTGCTGCTAATCACACTTGATGGATGGCCCAGCAATCTAAACTGGACCATGCCATGGTTAAATTGCTTGCTGCAGAATAGAGAATGTTCCCTGACTAAACAGCTCAAGCTTGGCAGATGACGAGCTAGGTAGAGAAATAAAGGTGCCCAATTGCTTAATCTGGGGCCTTGGAAGAAATAAGGGTAGATATTAGATAGGAGGGCAGTCAAAAGAAAAAGAGGAAGATCAGGGTCTGCTAATTCAAGTGCACCCACTTTAATGAAGAAAAAACGTTAGGATTACTAGGATGGGTAAGTAGTGCAAGGTTGCAGAAATAGAGAGCCATCACCAATTGGCCTATTAAGTGTAAAAACTTATGCCAATTAGGGTGTGGGCATCAAAAACAAAGAGTGGAGGACAAACATTGGAAGCATGTCTAACTTCCCCAGTTTCCCCCAAAAAAATCATTTTTTACTAACACTCCCAAGAGCCTTGAGATCTGCTCAGGTGTCTAGTTCCACTCCATTACATCACAAAATACTTGGTCAAGCCATGAAATTCAAACATGAAAAGAAGCCACATTTCTTGTGTAAAACATCTTTTTTCATCATTTCAATTATCCTCAAGACCCTAAGTTAAGTTTCACTTATCTAAACTTGGCTTCACCCCTTCATTCACCTCACAAACCATACTAATCACTAATTGGCTCCCCAACTCCCCCCTACTCCTAATCCTATTACAATCTAGTTGAAAGTCTCCCAAAAAATACCTATAGATACCCTCCCCCAAGTGCTATAGCCATAAAACCTTCCTTGGGAAATATCAACCCCTCAAGGGTTAGTATTAGCCCTCAAAGCATCCTAAAAACTATGGGTTTGGCCAAAAAACTATGGTCAGAAGGCAAAGAAATCAATTTCCCCGCCCTCATTTACCCTTTTCCCCCTTTCCTCCACCCTAAACCCATTTATTATAAAGTTTTAAATGAAAAACTTTTTAATAAAGTGCGCGTAAAACCCTTAACCTAAGGTTTCTACCCACCCCGCGCGCCCGATATAATTAAACATATTTCAATATATACGGTGGGTCCCCATGACATAATGTGGCTGCACATCACAATCGCCGCCCACCGTGCGATCTCCCGCCCTGCCCATCCTATGGTGGGCGGTCGATCTTCAACCAAAACTGCCCGACCTTTTGCGTCCGGGGAATGGGCGGTATTGCCGTCGTACCCCCGCCACGCGTCAGGCGCCCGGGTTGTTCGCTACCGCCCCCTCCAAACAGCTTACCGCCAAGGACCCCTCCGGGGAAACCACTTACCACTTTCCTCCCACGCTGACGTCACGCCCCCATCAGCATGACGTCACCCCGCTTTGCCGCCACCAGGCCTCCACGTCACCCCTGGCCCCCACGTCGCCCTGTCCACCCTGCCACCATGTCAGTGCCACCTGGGCACCCACGTCACCTGCCACGTCACCTATTCGTACCTGGGCCCATGATGATGTCAGCATGACATCATCAGAAAAAGGCGCCAATATGCCAAAAATGCATAAAAAGGCGTCAAAAAACCGTTATTTCGCATTATTTTCTACGACGCCTGGAGCTCCTCTAAAAGCGAAATTCAGCCTCCAACGGTCAAAAAGAAAAAGCTATCCACCAAAGTTGTTGCCGCCTCCATTGTCAACCCAACTACCTGCAATTCATCCAATTCGACCGGTGCAAACGCCTCATACGCCATTAAAACCAGGTATTTTGCCGCAGGCACCCTCTCTTGTCCACTATTCTCCTTGCAATCCTGTTTTCCTGCTTAAACAACTCATTTAAAGGACCCACATTGTTGAAATTCACCTCTAAAATCTACCTAAAAAACCTATGAAACCCCTGCACGACGGAAGTCTCAAGGAAACTCGTGACCCTCAGTGAAATTTACCATTTTTTCACAGGAAGCAACTAAAAAAGACGAGCCACCGGCTAGAAGTCTGAATTGACAAAGTTCCCCCACCCCTGCTAAAGGAACTCTCTGCAAATAACCAGCTAACCAGCTCAAAAACACTCTGGTTCCTCAAAACAGAGTGCCCCATAGATTCATTAAGCCTGTGACAGCCTCCTTGCACTGCCAAACCGCTCACTACAAACAAAGATCAATAAACCATTCCTCAGCATTCACATCAAGCTTAAATTACAGTAAACCACCAGCAAAAGCAAGACAATGGCCACTCCAGTTGCTCTGGATGTATTGCCTATAAATCCACCTAACAGAGAGCTAGAAGCTATACCACTGGTGGACAGTGATGCCCTCATCACAGACTTTGTGGCAGAGAGAAACCACTTGCAAACATATTGCCAATTAAGAAGCAGTCACTTGGACAACAATGACATGTATGGGGTCTAGCAATCTAATCTACCCACCTACTTCCTACCTCCTATGAACATTTTCCCTGAGATCATCCACCTATGTGCAGAGAACTATGACCAGAAACTCAGGGCTGTGAAATCTCCATCTGGGAGCATCCTCTTCTATATGACTCCAGATTCCATCAACCAGATTCTCAACTACAAGCAGACCCAGTTGCTATACCCCTTCTCCATGAACTATTTGCTAGATGAGGGCTCCAAACTTTCTAGTGCAGACATTGCTGCCATAGCCAGGAAATTCATGAAGGCAGACTGCCAACCTTCTAGGCCACCTCCTTTCTCCTATGCAGATTTCAATGAGGTTGGCAAGCTACTGGTAGATATGCTCACCTCTGTGTTGGGGTTCACCACAAACAAGCACGTTGATCTAACTGTGCTGGTCATGCTCTCTGCATTCAGCCTTATGAAACCCCCTCCTATGAAATACAATTATGCCAAGTACATTTCCAATAAGATACATGATCAATTCACAAGGATGGACAGAGAGGCAATATTCAAATATTCCTCATACATCTATCACTTATTCTTATACTACCAGACAGATTGCTTCCAGTGCTCAATCAAGAAGCTGGACTCACAGGGTGAGAGAAGGTCTGTGATCTTCTGGTCTTCAGTCTTCCACCAAGTCCAGAATTTCCCCTACTCATATTGTGAATTCATTGATCAGTTTGTGTATCCAGTCACATGCCTTTTAAAAAGGACTCCTCCTATCAGATTGCCCAAGGATATGCAGAAAATCTTGTAGCTATCCAGAAGCTACAAAATTGGTGATTGGTACTTATACCAAAACCACACTGTCATCAGAATTTATGGCTGTGAGCTCTGTCCCTACAGGCTCCCAAAGTATGTCCCTATGAGGCTATTTGCCCTGGAGTACTATAGACATCTTATAAACTCTGATCTAACACACTTTCATAGTGCCAAGAAGAAAGCCAACCTGAAGTTCAGGGACCACCTAGGCCCATTCACCATGAACAAAAAAGATGGTTGGCAAGAAGCTGACCAAATACTAGGACAACAGCTCAAACTCAAGAGAAGCTTCTGGTGGGTCCCTTATGACCCTGAAGGTTTCATCAATGCCAGGAGGGTTAAATATAGGCTGCTAGCCTATAAGCATTGCCCACTCCCTCAAGTACAACAATTTGCTAATCAAGATGAATGGGTGCCTGAATCAATAGTAGAGAAATTGACTCAGGAAGAAATAATGGATCAGAATGTAAAGGACTTGGAAAAAACTCTTGACTTAGACTCTTGTCAACAGGTCTTGTTCAAGCAACCAGTCCAAGCAGGAGAAGGCACCTCTACTGCCCCAGCTACACAACACATCCAGCAGGCTCCAGCAACAACAACCACAACAAAAGGAAAGGAGAAGATGGATGAACAACAAGAGGTAGAAACAGGGCAGCCTAGTACTTCAAAGGACCGGTAATCAGGACAGGCCCCTCCCCAGCAAACTGAAAAAATTCAAAACCCATTTTTGTAGACTCCTCTCAATGACGAGAGAGGGAAAAAGAGAGACAGATAAGAAATCACACCTCCAACAGGGTCATCACAGCAGCCAGAGGCCAAGAGGCCGAGGGTAGACCCTGAAGCAGAAGAAGGAGACATAAGTGAAGAGCTGGCAGAAAGCCAAAGCAAAGAGAGACAAATGAGCCAACAGACTGCCACTAGCTCATTTCAGCTAGAACAGGCTCAACAACATACTATGGAGGTGTCTTCCTCTAGACAACAGGGCAAAAAGCTAGCTACAGTTAAAGAGGGCTTCAAATAGATCAAGGCACAAAATGAGTTGCTAAGGGTGCAGCTCTATGAGCAATTCCTGAATACAACCGCAGCCAAAAAGCAAAGGTTGATGGCTGCCTTTGATCTAAAGGAAGAAAAGATGATCTTCACTCATCTAAGGCCCAAAGTCCCACATCCAAAGACCACAACAGATTATTACAGGACAAATCTAGAGGTATTTGCTAAAGACATACACCCCATGGATCAAATTGAGCTGCACAAACAGACTAGGGAGATGGTGTATGCAACACTTGCTCATAGGGCAATGCTGGCCCATCAGCTAAAAGAATCCCTAAAGCACACCAACAGACAACTTGATTTGGTGAGATTGTCCTCCTCCACGATAGACAACAAAATAAAGACTTTGGAGGACATAATTATTGATTTGGGACATGACCCAAAGGACCCGAAGGGTGTTAGAGCCCTTATGAAGAAAAAAGAGGATGATATAGCTGCATTGAGGAAAGAGGCAAAACTGCCTCCTACCATCCATCCTCACACAACAGAGCTTGCACAAGAAAAACAGGTGGATAATGCTATGGAGCTGCTCCTAGTCATGAACCAAAGGATACTACAAATGGAGGCAGAGTTAGAGAAAGCTATACAGGACAAGCAAGGGGAATCAACCTCCCAGCCCCCTCAAACTTCAACAAACCTTGAACCTGCCCCTCCAACACAAGCAATAGCAACCCCTCCTACTCCTCCAGCACCTACTACAGCTACATCAGCAACTGGAGCAACAGTAGAAGCAACAGCAGCAGCAGAATCCAGCATGGGCATGGAGGAATTGATGAAGGCTGTTAAAGAGCTGGAAAATCAAGTCACGGAAATAAATATTGCCAAGGAAAAACTTGCCAAGCTAGAGGCCAGTTATGACAAATCAAAGATGACAGTGGCAGAAAAGCAAAGAGAAATAAAGGCCTTGGAGGCCAAAGTGAAAACTCTAGAAAAAGAGTTGATGCTAGGTAAAACCCTAGCAGAAATAAAGAAGATTATTTGGGCCAAAATTGGCCAATCTATACAGGACCAATGGAGGTCCATTCAAGCAATTTTTGAACAAGTGGAGCTAATAGAAATAGCTCATGTAGAGATTCAGAGAGCCAGGACAGCCCTGGGAATAATTCCTGAGCAGGACACCAAAATGATTCACTTTCTCAATAACCGCACTAGAGAAGAATTGGCTGCTCTAGAAATAGCCAACAGAACAGATACAATCCTCACAGCCAAGAAGGTACTGACATTAAGGAATTTTACTCAGACACTAGAGAGGAAATGTCAGGAGATGAAGGTTGAAATAGATGAATTCAGAGCTAAAATGGCTATTTTACAGGACAAAGGACTGCCAAGCCTAGTGACTGGTATAGGACAGCTGCTGTCATATAATCAATATATGATAAGGATCAACAATTATGTTGAAAACCAGATCACAACATCCAGCAGCTCCACAGAAGAAGCAGGGCCTCCCTCTGGGAAATCCCTCTATGACAAGCTGGAGAATATGTTCTTTATTGAACATGAAATAAATCATCTGTTCGAAGTCCCTCCTAACTTTTATAGACATACAGAGGTACATGAGACAGTGGTTAAAATGAGGAGACATCAGCTACCCCCAGCTGATTGGTGGCAAGCAATGTTGGAGATTTTTCCTAAAGAATTCCACTTTGTTTTTTGCCTTTTTGGAGAAAGATCAGCATACAGGTCAGCATACAGGTCAACAGACAGGTCAGCAGGCAAATCAGCATACAGGTACAACAAGCAGCATACAGATGACTCAGCAATCCACCCAAATAGCAGGCTAAATTAATGTGGAGTTAAAGGCACAGCTACAGCCTACTTTCCAGAGCCATAAAGTCAAATCTGTCTGACAGAAAAATATCGGCTACCTCAGCATTAAATACTATATTTATGTTGTCATTTACTTTTGGTAAGAGAGTTGGTGGTGCAATTTATTGCACCATAACTCTCTACTGAGATATTTTATACCCTATTTTCTATATATATCCCCTTAGATAACGCATTGAGGGTCGGTTGTAGTGTAATTCTTTCTGAATAGCTTTGTTGTATTTTGAAGACTTTTTGATAATAAAAATTGTTGATGGAGATTTCTGGTTCCAACGTTGTCTGAAGATGGATATGTAAAGCTCTGTTTTGTTGCATAATTCCTGTGTCATTTGCTGAATCAATAAGTTTCTCTTACCTGTGTATGTGTTTCTTGTTTATTCCATAACTCTTATGTTTTCATAATCTTAGTAAGTAGAGAAAAAGAATAGCCTAGGATTTGTTTCAAACACCCTATGCTCAATCTCTATTTCTAAATATGTTTTCTGCTGGATTAGCCATGGATATGAATTCTTAATTGCTCATGTCTAAACTTATCCTAACATGGCAAATACTGTTTAAGAATTCTTAATTGCTCTTAAGCAATACTTTCATGTTTTTTCATTAGCATAGTGAAAGATTCTTAACTACCTTTCACTCACTAAATCCCCAATTTCACCAACAAATCTAATAAATTGTTTCACACATGCTTAACTTGCTCTGCAGCAACACTCTGTTTTCACAAATCCAATTTCAAAAGCACAAATACCTCAACTCCATTGCCCAATGGAAAAAACTGTCCTGTAAATCTATACCTCAGTTCTATATGAATTCATCAACCCACCAAATTCAAAACAAATAGTGCATCATAACTAGCCTAAAACACTCATCAAACAAAGCTAAACTATAAAGAGAGAGCCCTCTCTGGTTGCAGGTAGGCTAGGACCTGTAGCTGCAAGAATGGTCAGTGGTTACCTCGGCCGTATTCCCTTTAGGAAGTAGGGAACAACCTGAGTGTAATCATTAATGGCGACTCCACTGGGGAACTAGGTCAAATACCAAGTAAAAAGAAGTGAGCTTCCTGTTTAAAAATCCTATCATAGGGTGTTAAGGAAAGAAAAACTCAGAAGCTAGCTCCAAAGAAGAAATCTCATTTCACTAGGTCCAACCCTGACCCTAATCCCCCAACTATCTTTGAAAATACCAATTTAATCCCCAAAATATTAAAGAAACAATAGCAGCTAAGAGATCTCTCAGATTCAGATACTGAACCAAATCAGCAGAGCTACGTTCCCACTCCTGTCAAACCAGCAGTTCATCCTCACCCTACCCCAGCATATCCTAGCTCTTCATCCACCTCCCAAGGTAGCTTCCCCACTCCCCCATCCCCTACACACCTCACTCCTATTATCCCTATAGTCCCAATTGTCCCACTCCTTCTTGGTACCCCTTTTATCCTTGCCAATATGGCTAGATATGCTCCTTTAGTCTTGCCTGCAAACCCAGGGGAAATGCCCCAAGACTATCAAGGAAAAATCACTTACTTTGATGGAACTGGCACTTATACTGCCCAACAACACACTAAGAGGATGCAGGACTATTTTGAGAACTATGAGATTGATGATGAAGATGTAAGAATGAAAATTTTTGTGCAAAGTTTGACAAGGGATGTAAGGAATTGGTTCAGGTCTCTGGCTGCAAATTCTATAGTCAATCCTGATGCCTTATACCTAAGTTTTTTAAATAGGTGGGAAAAGAAGAAAGACCCCCTTCACATACTGACAGAGTATGATAATCTGAAGAGGGGCCCACAAGAGACAGTTCAAGACTACTGTGCTAGATTCAACAATGTATATAATGCTAACCCTCAAAACCTGAGACCTCCTCCTCATCTAGCCTTGATCAAATTTCCTGATGGATTTGACCCAGACATGGCATATCAACTAAGAGAAAGAGCACCTCCAAGTCTTGCAGACATGCAGAATATAGTTGTAAGTGTAGAGGCAAACCTGATTGCCAAGAGAACCAGAGCAAAAAATGGGAGGAGAATAACTTTCAAAGAAGAACCCTCAACCTTTGATCAAAAGCTAGATGCAATCATGAAGGGTATGGAGAGGTTGGGAGATAGAGTTGAGACCATGGAGAGAAAGTCCCCTTGGGAAGGACAAACAAGCAATACTACAAGGAATCCAAATCTTAGGAAAAACCAAAACCCAAATGCTGGGAGAACTAGTCATGATCAGAACATCAGACCTCCATTTCAAGAGAATTATGCAGAGGCCTGAACCACTAGTGAACAAATAGAGGATCCCCACATCAACTTAATGGGTTTGGATGGTGAAGAACAAGTATTCTTGACACAAGATGATCAACAAACCCAAGATTGTCAACAAGCCCAAAATTACAAACAATTCCAGGAAAAATTAGGTGAGTCATTTGATTTCAGAGAAGGTTATGACACAGCAGTCTATGAAGTACACAAACAGTATAAGCTAAGAAGTAGAACCATAGATGTACCTGAGAATACCAAACAAGAAAACAACAAACAACCCAAGAAATCCAATGACAAAGTTGTCTTAACAGAGTCCTCAAATAAAAAACCCCAAAAAGTGGTTACAGTGGAAGATGTATCTGAAATACAACCTCCAGTAAAACCTACATCCAAACCACTTCTTCCAACAAAGATTTTGGGCAAACCTTTAGAAAACACAGCTAACCCAAACTTATCCCAAAACAATATGCCTGAGTAGGACATGCTCACCCAAAATTCAACAGAAAAGGAAAAATTTGCTGCTCATAATATACAAGTTCAGATGGAAAACCCCTTCAATCTTGAAACAGAAATTGGCAAACTGAAAATTTCAATCCCTCTGCCTAAACTAGCCAAGCATGAGGTCTTCAGACAACAAATTAATAGATCATTACAAGTACCAGAAAATAGGGATGCAGTCAACATTCTGGATGACCAACTAGAACTGATTTTTGGCTCAGAAGTCAATGGCAAATCAGGGGATGGAGGAACTCCTCCATTCTATGTAAGCCTAAACATTCATGACAAAGTATTACACAATGCCATGTTTGACTCAGGGGCCTCTCATAACCTCATGCCTAAGTCAGTAATGGAGAAGCTTGGTCTAGACATCACCAGACCCTATAAAGACTTATTTTCATTTGATTCCAGCCAGATTAGATGCTTAGGCCTAATCAAGGACCTCTGTGTGTCCCTAATCCAATATCCAGCAAAAACAATTCTGATGGATGTAGTAGTGGCAGACATTCCACCTAAATATGGTATGCTTCTATCAAGATCTTGGGGTGCCAAAATCCAAGGATCCTTGCAACTAGACATGTCATATGCCACAATTTCAGTCTTTGGCCAGCCAAAGAGACTGTACAGAGAGACACTCATGAAATATGTGGTCAGTAGCCAAGATAAACCTCAAAATTTCCCAATCTACTCCATCCATTCAGATATGGACTCCTTCATACTATACAATGCTGATATGTGCCCCAAAACTGAGCTCAAGCTCCCGAAGATAAAGGAAACTAGGCATGTCAATGAACTATCAATTATTGCTGAACATCATATCAATGATCTCATTAAAACAACAGAGTCTGCTGACAAGTCACAAGAATTACCAAAACTAGACTGGCCCACTGAACAAATCTGCAAACCAATTGAGACTGAACAGGTCTGTAAATCAATTGAGACCAATACTGACCAAGAAACCTGGTGGTATTTAGAATTTGATGGGTCAGTAAATAAGCTTGGAGCAGGAGCAGGGGTATGGATACACAAAACTCAAAATGACCATGCTCTAGGTCATGCCTATAGGCTTAACTTTAGATGCACAAATAACATGGCAGAATATGAAGCCCTCCTACTAGGTCTCAAACTGATAAAGAATCTAGTAGTGACCAAAGTCTCCATATTGGGGGATTCAGACCTCATTATTCAACAGATAAAGGGAAACTTTGTTACAAATGATCCCAGGCTGAGGTCTTATAGATTGGCTGTAACGGACTTGCTCAACAACTTCCTAGAATATCAACTCACCAAAATACCTAGGAATCACAACTTACATGCTCACAGTCTGACAACCTTTGCAAGTACCTGTAAGCTTCCTTTTGCGCCTAACCACCAATTCACGGCTGAAATCAAACACAGGCCCTCTGTTCTAGACAATGTAAATAATTGACAAGTATTTGAGAATGATACTTAGATAAATAATTTTTTAACCATGAAGGAGGAATTCTCAAACTTAAACATTGACACAAGCATTAAGGAGGATCAAAACTAAAAGGATGAACTAAACACCAGTATATCATCTGAAACAGCAGATAGGATATTACATCCTACAACCTTTGACCCTACCAATTTGCAGAAACTTAAGATAGCAGATCTGGATGAAATTAATGAGGAAGAAACAAAAGTAATTCAGTTAAAAGACAATTTCTTGCCTACAGGTCTTGCTCCTTTAGAAGACATCTTTGATTCAAATGATCTCTCTAAAAAACCAAAGATGCAACCCATCAATGCAGAAATAGAGGAGTGTAACATTGGGACCATTGAAAATCCCAAAATGATCAAGCTTTCTAGAACCTTACCTCCTGATAAGAAATCAGAATATATGAAACTGTTCAAAGAGTTTCAGGATGTGTTTTCCTGGAGCTATGAGGACCTTAAGTCCTATGATACTACAGTTATCCAGCACACAATACACCTGAAAGAAAACCAAAAACCCTTTAAACAAAAACTGAGAAGAGTCAATCCAATACTTCTTCCGCTAATAGAAAAAGAAGTAAAACGAATGTATGAAGCTAGGATAATTGCTCCCATAAGGTTTTCTGAATGGATTTCCAACCTTGTACCTACAAGAAAGAAAACTGGGGAGATAAGACTTTGTGTGGATCTGAGAAATTTAAACAAAGTCTCTCTCAAAGACCACTATCCCTTGCCAAAAATGGATCACATCTTACAAAGGGTAGTGGGAGCTTCAAGGATCTCATTATTGGATGGCTTCTCAGGATTCAATCAAATCTTAGTCCACCCAGATGACCAAGATAAAACAGCTTTCCCAACACCTTGGGGAACTTTCAAATATGTCAAATTGCCTTTTGGACTCAAGAATGCTGGAGCCACATTTCAAAGGGCAATGGATGTAGCCTTTGCCAAAGAAATCCATGATTTCTTAGTCATATACCTTGATGATCTAACAGCCTTCTCAAAATCAGACCAGGAACATTTAAAACACCTTAGACAGGTGTTCTTAATTTGCAGAAAGTATGGCATTTATTTGAACCCAAAGAAATCACTATTTGGCCTGGAAGAAGGCAAACTCCTAGGTCATATAATTTCAAAAGATGGCATAAGAATTGACCCTGATAGGATTCAAGCTATACTGCAGGTCCCCCATCCAAGAAACATCAAAGAATTACAAGCCTTTTTAGGAAAGATTAATTTCCTAAGAAGATTTATTCCTAACTTGGCTGAGCTGATAAGATTGTTGAACAACATGCTCAAGAAAGATGCCAAAGTCAAATGGACAATGGAGGCCAAACAAGCTTTTGAAGAAATCAAGATAGCTTTGACAAAAACACCTGTGATGACAAGCCCCAGTTTTGATAGAGATTTTATAATCTTCTCCTTTCCTTCTGAAAATACAATTGCTGATGTCTTACTGCAAAAGGATGACTTGGGATGTGAAAAACCTATTGCTTTTTTCAGTAGAGCCCTTAGGGATGCCCCACTCAAGTACAAATCATGGAAAAGCAAGCATATGCCCTGGTAAAAGCTATAAAGGATTTCAGAGTTTATATCCTATACTCTCATATAGTTGCTTATGTGCCCAATGCAGTAGTCAAGGACATTTTAACTCAAGAGGGAATGGAAGGCAAGAGGGGCAAATGGATTGCCAACATTCTGGAATATGATATAGAAATAAAACCAACAAAACTTATAAAAGGACAAGGGCTAGCTAAACTAATGACAGAAACTAATTTCCAAGCCCTTGACATCAATGAACTGGATAACGAACAGGAGATGGTGACTCCACAGATCAATCAAGCCTTTTTACAATCACCTTGGTATGATGACATATGTTTCGTATTATTAAACCTGCAAGCTCCTCCGAGGTTATCCAGAACCAAGAACAGATTTCTAAAATTGAAGGCTACAAAATTTTGTATCATAGACAATGTTTTATTTTGGAAAAATCATGAAGGTGTCCTACTCAACTGCCTAACTTCAGATGAAGCTGATAAGGTCCTTAGAGAATTTCATGCAGGAGACTGTGGAGGGCACTTATATTGGAAATCCACATCTGATAAAATCCTGAGGGTTGGATTTTATTGGCCCTCCCTGTTTACTGATTCAAAAAAGTTTGTAATGTCATGTCATAAATGTCATATCTTTGAAGGGAAGAAAAAGTTACTCCCCTTGCCCCTCAAGCCCATTTCAACTGAAAAACCATTTCAACAATGGGGCTTAGACTTCATTGGGGAAATTCACCCTTCATCCTCAGGCCAGCGTAGATGGATCCTGACAGCTACTGATTACTTCACCAAATGGATAGAGGCCATACCTTGTAGACAAGCAAATGATTCAATTATCATTCAATTCCTAGAAACCAACATCTTGTCTAGATTTGGCTGCCTAGAGAAGATCATAACAGATAATGCAGTTGCCTTTAAATCCAAGAGAATGATCAGCGTCTGTCACAAGTATCATATTACCCTAGGTCATTCAACAGCCTATTATCCTCAAGGCAATGGCCTAGCTGAGTCCTCCAATAAAAGCCTAATAAACATCATCAAAAAGGTCTTGGAGGAGAACAAAAAGAATTGGCATAAGAAGTTGGTAAATGCACTACGGGCAGATAGGTTGACCACTAAAAGATCTATTGGTACTAGCCCATATGAATTGGTGTATGGCCTGGAAACTGTGTTCCCATCATCTCTTGGGATCCCTGTGATCAAATTGCTACAGGAAATACAGGATGAACCCAATGATATCCAGAGAAGGATCAATCAAACAATTCACTTACAACAAACAAGGGAAGAAGTGTATCATAGAACCCAGGTTCTACAAGAGAAGCTTAAAAGGGTGTTTGACAAAAGAACAAAAGCTGAGGACTTTTTCATAGGGAACAAAGTATTGAAATGGGACTCTAGGAGGGAAGACAAAGGAAAGCATGGCAAATTTGACTTTCTGTGGAAAGGGCCATTTGTAATTCAAGCTGTGCAAGGCAACAATACCTTTTTTCTCAAGAGTCTAGATGAGTCAAACAATGATGAAGGCCCGGTGAATGGGAGAATTCTCAAACACTACTATGATCCATGAGCATAGGATAGCCCCATATTGTACATAAATATCTATATTTTCAAGCATTTTTTCTTTTTTACAGCAGATAGACAGAAGACCAACTACAACAGATTTTGAAGAATGATCAGCAAAACCATATCAAAATGACATAGATACTTGAAGAACTCCATGAGCAGAATTGAGCAAGGTCTACAGAGCAGAAAACCAATGATAGGCAGTGATGCATGTTAGCAAAACATGAAATCTTAATCCTTGCACAAATGAGGTCATGAGACACTGCATACCATCTCACTGGTTTCAGATCAAAGGTGTCAATACCAAAGCAAATTCACTACAGTAAGAAGAGGAAAATAAGGCCATCTGACCTGTTGTTCTTGGCTTTCCTCCAGGAAAAGCCATCCCCAAGTGGAGCCACTGTTAGGTTCCTATACCAATAGGTTTCATCTTTCATTATTGACAGTGGAAGGGCTAAATATGTTCATCATTGCAGGCTGCAAAGGTTCCATATTTTGTGTACATGCTATGAAAATTAAAAAATGAAAAGAGGGTATGCCTTAAAAGAATAATCAAAAGGCAAGAAAATCAAAATGGTCAAAGAGAAAAGTGAAAATGAACCCAAACCAAAGACCAGGAAAGTGGCCAGTCAAAAATGCCACTACTTATCTTTTGGCAGTATCAATACTTCCACAAATACTGCTACTGATCATACCTTGATGGATGGCCCAATAACCTAAACTGACCATGCCATGTTTAAATTGCTTGTTGCAGAATAGAGAATGTTTCCTGTCCAAACAACTCAAGCTTGGCAGATGACTAGCTAGGTAGAGAAATGAAGGTGCCCAACTGCTTAATCTAGGTCCTTGGAAGAAATAAGGGTACAATTTTAGATAGGAGGGCAATCAAAAGAAAAAGAGGACAATCAGGGTCTGCTAATTCAAGTGCACCCACTTCAAATGAAGAAAAAATGTTAGGATTACTAGGATGGGTAAGTAGTGCAAAATTGCAGAAATGGAGGGCCATCACCTATTGGCTTATTAAGTACAAAGACTCATGCCACTCAGATTATTGGCATCAAAAGCAGAGGATGGAGGACAAAAACATTGGAAGCATGTCTAATTTCCCCTATTTTCCCCCAAACATCATTTACTAACACCCCCAAGGGCCTTGAGATCTGCTCAAGTGTCCAATTCCACTTCACTTCATAACAAGCTACTGGGTCAAACCATGAAGTTTAAGCATGAAAAGAAGCCACATTTTTTGTGTAAAAAATCTCTCTTATCATTTCATTTATTTTCAAATTCCTAAGTTTTACCTCTTAGAACTTAGCTTTACCCCTTCATTCACCTCACAAATCCATATTAACCACTAATGTACTATTTAGCTCCCTAACTCCCCCGCTTCCCTAATTCTATTAGAATCTATGAGAAATTTCCCAAAAAATATGTATAAATACCCTCCCCCTAGCATTATAGCTATATTACCCTTCCTTGGGGAAATATTAACCTATCAGGGGTTGGTGTTAGCCCCTTTGTCCCTAGACGATGGTTTTTATCAAAAAACTATGGTTAAATGTCAAAAAATTTTAAACCCCACCCTCATTAAACCCATTTACCCCTTTATCCGCCCAAAATTCATTTTATTATAAAGTTTTTTAATTAAAACATTTTATAAAGTGGGCGCCTAACCCGTAAACCCAAATCCTAAAGTTTTCTACCCACCCCCGCGCCCGATTTAATTAAATTTATTAAATTGTTTGGCGGGTCCCCCATACCTTAACACGCCGTCACATCGTATTCGCTGCCCACCGCCCGATCACTGACCCCGCCCATCCAATGGTGGGCGGTCATTTTCACACGGGAATCGCCCGACCTTTTGCGTCCGGGGGATTGGGGTCAATTGCCGCCGTACCCCGACACGCCGTCGACCTCCCGAGGTGTTCGTTGCCCCCCCCCCCCCCTCAATACCGTTTACCGCCCTCAGGCCCTCCGGGGAAACCACTTACTGCCCCTCCTCTGTGCTGACGTCACACCCCCGTCAGCGTGACGTCACCCCCCCTGTCCGCCACCATGCCTCCACGCTGCCTGTCCACCCTGCCACCATGTCTCTGCCACCTGGGCACCCACGTCAGCTGCCATGTCACCCTTCCGTACCCGGGCCCATGCTGACGTCAGCATGACGTCATCACCAAAAAGGCGCCAAAGGGCCAAAAATGCATAAAAAGACGCGAATTAGCCATTATTTGTCATTGTTATTCATTATTTCCGGAGCTCCTCTACATGCGAAAACGACGTTTGACGGTTGAAACACAAATTTCACCTGCCAAAGTTGCTGACGCCCTCATCGTCGACCCAAGTACCTGCAATTTGTCCACTTCAACGCCTCCTACGCCATAAAAACCAGGTATTTTCCGCATACGACCTTCTTTACCCACAGTTCTCCTTTGTTCTCCTAATTTCCTGCATAAGAACTCTGTTAAAAGCTCCCCACTGATAAATTGGCCACTGAAAATTACTTAAGAAGCTAGTTAAACCCCTACGCGACAAAACTCTGGAAGAAACCTGTGCCCCTCTGCAAAATTCACCATAAAAAAATTGAAGGAGCCGAGCTACCCGCTAAAAAACGAATTCAGCAGTTCCCTCACTCCTGTTATAAGGACTTCCCTAGAAACAACCAGCTAATTAGCTCAAACACACTCTGGTTCTTCAAAACAGAGTGCCCCGTAGTTCATTAAACCTGCAAAAGCCTCCTTACATTGTCAAGCTGCTCACTGCCAAACACACTTTAGCAAGCATTCCTCAGCCTTTGTACCAAACCTGAAAATCCAGTAAAACATCCAATTAAAATCAGACATGGCCACTCTAGCTGCATTGGATGTAGCTCCTGTGAATCCACCTAGTAAAGAACTGGAAGCTATGCCACTGGTGGACAGTGATTTCCTCATTACAGACTTTGTGGCAGAGAGGAATCACTTACAAACCTTCTGCCAGCTAAGGAACAGTCACTTGGACAACAATGACATGTATGGCATCTGGGAATCCAATCTGCCCACCTACTTCCTGCCTTCTGTGAATGTTTTCCCTAAATTCATTCACCTCTGTGCAGAAAACTATGACCAAAAGCTCAGAGCTGTGAAGTCTCCATCTAGGAGCATCCTCTTCTACATAACACCAGATTCCATCAATCAAATGTTGAACTACAAGAAAACCCAGCTGCTATATCCATTCTCCATCAAGTACTTGATAGATGAGGGCTCCAAGCTCTCTAGCACAGACATTGTTGCAGTAGCCAAGAGATTCATGAAGGCAGACTGCCAACCTTCTGGGCCACCTCCTTTTTCTCATGCAAATTTCAATGAGGTAGGCAAGTTGCTGGTGGATATGTTAACCTCTGTGATGGGGTTCACGACAAATGAGCATGTTGATGAGACTGTGTTGGTCATGCTGTCTTCATAGAGCCTTGAGAAGCCCCCTGCTATGAAGTACAATTATGCCAAGTATATTGCCAATAAGATACATGACCAATTGTCAAGATTGAATAGGGAGGCAATATTTAAGTATTCATCATACATCTATCACCTATTCATGTACTATCAAATAGATTGCTTCCAGTGCCCAATCAAGAAACTAGACTCACAGGGTGAGAGGAGGTTTGTTATCTTCTGGTCTTCAGTCTTCCACCAAGTCGAGAATTCCCCCTACTCATACTGTGAATTTGTTGACCAGTTTGTATACCCAGTCACATGCCTCTTAAAGAGGACTCCTCCTGCCAGATTATCCAAAGATATGCAGAAAATCTTGCACCTATCCAAGAGTTACAAAATAAGTGATTGGTACTTGTACCAAAATCACACAGTTATCAGAATCTATGGTTGTGAGCTCTGTCCCTACAGGCTCCCAAAATATGTGCCTATGAGGTTGTTTGCCCTGGAATACTACAGACAACTTATAAACTCTAATCTGACACACTTCCACAGTGCCAAGAAGAAAGCCAACCTAAAGTTCAGAGACCACCTAGGCCCATTTGTCATGAATAAGAAAGATGGTTGGCAAGAAGCTGATCAAATACTGGGGCAACAGCTCAAACTCAAAAGAAGCTTCTGGTGGATCCCTTATGACCCTGAAGGTTTCATCAGTGCTAGGAGGGTCAAGTATAGGCTGCTAGCCTATAAGCATTGCCCATACCCACAAATACAACACTTTGCCAACTAAGATGAATGGGTACCTGAATCAATAGTAGAGGAATTGACTCAGGAAGAAAAAATGGAGCAGACTGTAAAAGACTTGGAAAAAACTCTTG
>APFE031437197.1:0-11180 GCA_000404065.3 Pinus taeda | reverse complement strand
GTTTGAGGAGTGGTAATTTCGACCAATGAATTACAAGATATGGTTGGATTCATTTCTTCTTTCTCGATGTGATATTTCACTCCTTTCACCATTTTCTTCTTGATATGTCCTTTTATCTTGAGAGTTTGAGAAGTGGTAATTCTTGCCAATGCTTTACAAGATATGGTCTGATTCATTTCTTCTATCTCTGGGGTTGGATCCTGATGTATATCCTCTTCTTTTGATGTTTCTTGATCATTTTCTTCCTCCCCTTCATACTCTATGTAAAATAATTTCTTCTTAACACACTTATGATCTTTAGTGCATTTGCTATCACAATTGTAACAAAGTCCTTTTTCTCTTTTTTCTTCCAATTGTTGTGGTGTAACCCTTGTAGGTTGTGGAAGGCTAGGAGAAACAACACTTCCATCTTCATAGCTATGAAGGGTAGAATTCATTATTGCCATAATTTTACTTTCTAGTATGTCACAATGCCCTTTTACTCTTTCCAATTGTTGTGGTGTTGCTCTTTGTATCCTCATAATGTGATATCATTTCCTCTGTGAGAATTAACCACGTAACAAGTTGTTTATGAGAACAAAGCCCCTTATACCATAAAAATTGATCCGGCTCTAAATATGAAGATGCAATACATACCTTTTGTAAGAGTGGTACACCATGTAGATCAAAATATTGCTCCATCTGAAGTATCCAGTTTTAGCAAATCCTTCCCATCAAACTTCCTCATCTTGTTTTTTCTTGATTTTAGGAGCTCGATCTTGAAACGACTGTAAATCTGTACTTTCATATCTTTAAGTTCTGAAATTGTGATCTGCAGTAGCCCTCTGTGTCCTCTTTCCAATGCCACCAGTCTTATCCAAATTGGATTCTCCAAGGAAGATTTATGTGAAATCTCCCACAGTGACTTGATTATAGACTAGTTCAGTAGAGCGAACTTGTACGACGTGCCATGAGTCACTGTTTCGACCTTTAGCTCTGAAAAATATATAGAAGAAACTACAGTCCGTCTTATTTCTGTACCTTCTTACGAAATTTCAATCCAATGCTCAGAGAAAAAGTTATGATGATTTTCCCCAGGTCACCGGTTTGGAATGTAATTCGAGACTCTGCAAAAAGACCAAATTGCTTAGATCATATCTCTGCAAATATAGTACAAAAAGCTCTGAAATTCGGACCCGAGATTTAGCGCGATGTCTTCTCAAATGGGTTTTGTTTTCGACTTCTGAAATGTTGTAGAAAAAAAGTTATAGCAAGAATTCCACGATGACCTGTTTGGAGTAGCGAAACCCCAGAATCCAAAGCTCTGATACCAAATGTTATGAAACCAGCACAAGAAAAGATAGAAAAGATAGATCAATGCCTTAGAATTCAGCCTCTTCAAGGGGGAAACCTCCTTTACATTACATAAATGAACAATTCTTGGATGATACAAAATGAAAAGACATCCTTTCTATATAGATGAGTCTAAGGGGTCATTATATAATCAGAGCCTACATAACAATAATAATGTAAGGGCACAATAATAACAATAGTGGGCTTATATGGGGCACAATAGTAACAATATGGGCACTACATGGGTACATCAATATAATAATGGGGTTGTACTAATAATAATAAGGGGTTACACTAGTACTATAGGGGCCTAACACAAAATTGAAAAGAATAAAGTCAATGTATTATAGGTATTGTGGGGAGGTATAATGTACCATAGGGTTTATAGGTATTGAGGGGCATTAAAGGATATCCATTAAAAATAAGGATTTTTTATTAGAAATGTGTATTTGGAGGGAGGTTTAATAAAATTCTATTTGAAGGTATTTATCAACACCTAGTGAAATTAGAGGTATTATTTAATATTCCATTAACACAAGTGTTATGTCACAAGTTCATTAGATGAAGGATCCATGGGATTGGATGAAATTATGATGTTTAGCAAAATGAAAGTGTTGTTTCTAAGAATATATCCATACCTTATCACCAACCTATAAGGATCTAGGGATAATATTGTGACCACACAAAATCTACATGTGTTTGGTTGCTTTAAAGATTATGCATAATTGTAGATAATTTTTCCATGTCTCACAAATGCAATGATCTGGATTGGATCATTATCTTATTTTTCATCCATATTGATGCTTTTAGAGTGGATATTGGTATACTTCAATCCAAAATATTGAGATCCCTTTAAGAATTTCAAAACTTTTTTTGCAACAAACCAATGTCATTCATAAGGATTTTGCATAAACCTAGAAATAATCCCAACGAAAAATGAAATGTATAATTTGGTGGTGCTAAGTCAAATAAGACTTCTAAGAAGTTGTATGTACTTGGTTGCATCCTTAAATTCATTTACTTTTTTTGATGTGAACTTCAAATTATTTTCATTAGAGTAGAATGAGGGTTACATTCAGCCATGCCAAACCTATTCAGTAATTCTCCAATGTAATTTTGCATTGTCTACCCATCTAGATTCAGACCTATGTCTTTTTGGGACTTTGTAGCACAAAATGAAAAATTTCCTTGGACACCTCTTCCATTAGATAAGTTATTTTTACTGCACTTACAAAGCTAGGGA
This sequence comes from Pinus taeda, assembly GCA_000404065.3. Classification (NCBI taxonomy): domain Eukaryota; kingdom Viridiplantae; phylum Streptophyta; class Pinopsida; order Pinales; family Pinaceae; genus Pinus; species Pinus taeda. Next base: position 8,605 of record APFE031437197.1, on the reverse strand, counting down.
AAAAAGAAGTTTTCTTGATTACCCTTTCTATAATGGCTTTTCTCTCAACAGTATAGATGTTTGTAAAATATTATATCCCCATCTATAAGAAATATTCTCAAAATTAGAAGACACTGACCCATCTCTTCTCACCACCCTCCAAATAGTAATTATGTTTCTCTTCTAGTTTGCATAAAAACGGAAAAATTTAGTATTTTCATCCCAACTTAATACCCAAACAACCCTACACTCAAGTTTTTGAGGTTCTTCCTTTTCCAACAACAACTTTCTTATATTTTCTTTAAAAATGATGCCTTTAGCTTATGGTTCTTCATAAAGGTAAGCAACCACTTATTTATTATACAAATCCTCTAATTTAGTTCTACGTGATATATACATTTCTCATCTTTAATCTTCTTAGTATGTGCCAAAGTAATAGAAGCTTGCTTGCTTTTTCTAGTTTGTTCTCTCGTGGATCCAAGGGAATCCTAAAATATTTTATCGATATGTCACAATCCTCCTTTACTATCCACTGAAGTTAAATTTATATGGACTAGTAGTTTTCATCCTAGTAGAAGCTACTTCAGTTAAAATTGAAAAGTGTTTGAATTCCCCTTAAGCGCTTACACATTGTCTAATTTTGATAGGGTTGTCAAGCCAAGCATTTGACACTATAAATCTACCCAGACCTTTTGCTATTTTCTCTTCATACACCCTCTTGTTCTTCTAAATAAATTTTTAATCAGTGAGTTAAATATCATATAAATTTATATCATCAAACATTTTCAAAAAATAGTTCCACGAGATCTCAACTTAAGCCAAACCCTAATTCTATAAGCTCTTCAATTTAACATTGATATTTTCATATAAGTATATAAATAATATTAATGCATAATAAAATTCATAGCCAAATTGATCATTTGAGATTAAATATTCATTTTAAAAATTTGTACCGTGTATTTTTTCTATTAATAAAAGTATATTTTATGTATTTAAAATAAAGATTAAAATAAAACAACATAATAACACAACACAATTTAAGATTCAGTTTCCAATGAAATTTGGAACTCTCCATTTTCTATCCCTCAGTCAATGCCAAAACAACAAGCATATAGGTAAGATTGATAAAAGAATGAAAGTGTAGATTGCCTTCTAATAATCTACCAAAGACAGACAAATATTTTCATGAGTGTACTTCTTCAGTTCTACTATCCAATGCAAAAGTATCTCTCCCATTCGACCCCAAAGTAAGAGGCCTTTGATAAAATCTCAAGCTTCACAAAGGCAGGGCACTAGGTTTGAGTTGTGCTCCTAAATCATCATAGATTTGTTTAAGTTCCAAATGGCACAAGAACTAAAAAAATAAATAGGTGTTTTCTTTGGTGAGGCCCCTAGATCGTGTCAGGATGTGTTATCTAGTCTAATATGTTGGTTCCTTTTTCGTGCTTTGGGACTTAGGGTGTACAGAAATCCCCTATATATTTCTAATAGCTCAGCAGTTATCTATAACGTTGGTGAGTTCATGATGTTTTGAATTCTACAGGGTTTCATCGTCATGACAACCTTTGCCAAGTCGAAAAATTCTCTCAATGGACTTGAAGGTATGTATCATTCATAGAGATTTCTCGTTACATGGATTTGTTTTTGTAAACATTTGTTAAATTTGTATTATTTTATAAGCTTCAGCAACTGGTATGATACAATCATGTATATGAATTTTCTTGTAGCATTGAAATTATAGGAAATTTGCAACTAGATGGGGTCCTGATATTAAGAAGGGTTTGTGCTTCTTTGTACTAGCTAGGTTCATCAAGTCCTAGGATTGGGTTCTGAAATTGCCTATCTTTATTTTTGAAATTCTGATTATTTTCTCCAAAAATTGCACATCTAATCTATGTTTAAGATGTGGATGTAATAGATATTCTAATGGGCACTGAAGATTCAGAGTATCTTTTGCAAAGGTTCACCATTGCATTGTTTCCATTTTTGTCTTTATACTTGATATTGTATTTTTGGTATTTTATAGGTTTCACTATAAAAGTTGCTTTAAACCCGTGATATTTGTAGCAGGTCCTTGTTGCCATAATTTTTGTACCTTGAATTTTTGTAAGGACCATTTTAGGGTAGTATGTGTAGGCATTCATTTTATGTAGCCTTGTCTATATCTTTGAGGCCACTTTTTTAGGTCATGTCAATTTCGACATACCAAAAATCATGTGTATTTAGGATGTGAAGGGCATATCAAGTTTATTTTTCCCTTTTATACTAAAAATTGAGATTTTGAATCAAATTTAGTGTTTTTGGCATGAATTGAATCATTCTGCTTGTTTCTACCAATACTCTCCACTTCTTGATTTGTGTGTCTAATGTTCTCATTGTTTAAAATGTCTTTCTCCTTTTTATGCTTGGTTGTGGAAAATAAATTTTAATTTATGTTGTTTTTAATGGTTGATATGACTATTTTGATCCATGGTATTTTTTATTATAGAAATAAGATAGGGATATGCCATCGTTGTTTTGATATAGTTTTGATGGTTACAACAGAATTACAACAAGTCTAGTACATTTTCTCTTTATTGCTTTACAATTATTTTGTATTTTCACTTCAAAGCCACTTAGGCAAGGATTATGTTACATGGTTTTTCTAAACTTCAACATTAAGATTTGAAATTTGGAGAACTTAAAAATAATTGAGGTTCGACGAACCTTATGGTCATTCACCAAGTCCATAGCTCATGCTCATAAATAACATCATGTCACAGCTCAAGCTTGTATTCTATCCTGGCAGTTTCCAAGTCCATAGTATCATATATATAGAAAATGTATATACTATATAAATGAACCTAATGGGAAACCTCATTGAAAAAATTGAACTCGAATTGAACCTAATCATTGTTGAACCTGAACTTCAACTTGAAGTGTGTGACTTAGGGCAAGGATACACTTCCTATCAGGGATGTACTCTTATGATTCCTCTCACATTAACTAATGAGAGGGTATTTGAACTTTTATTATTTTACATAGAAAATTAAGAATTCTTAGGTGATTTTTCATGATTATTTATGTCCTGAGAGTGCCTGAATATCTTTTATCTTGTATTATTTCAACAATTATGGAAAATAATAATAAATTATCAAATTTGACACTTTTGTGCTTTGACATAAGGAACAATACATAAGAAGAGCTTGTCTCATTATCTCAGGTTTGAATTCAAATGTTTTAGAGAAATAATTATAAAAAATAAATGTCATGTGCTTAGTGCCTAGATGTGAACACATGAAACCATGGTAATCTATTTTCACAAGTAGAAATATGTTCCTAACTCTTTCAGTAATGATATAGAAGATTAATGAGCTTTATTTTAAACTTTATGCAGAGTTGATGAATGTTGGCCAGAAGCAGGTAGCATTACAGGAACTTCACAACTTGATGACATCAAAATGGTATAGAGCATGGAAAAATACATTGTAAAAGATAATGTTCAAATATGTGGAACTTTGTGTGGATATGACGCGTGGCAGGTTTGCAAAGGATGGACTTATTCAATATAACATTGTATGCCTGCAAATGAATGTCAGTTCCTTGGAGGAGGTTATCAAGTATTCCTCCATCTCTCTAGTGAGAAGGTTGAACAGGCTCAAGCTCAAGCACAGGCATTTGATATTTCTCTTGATGTTGAGGACTTAGAGGCAAAGAAGACACCAAATGAATTTATGCTCAGTTATGTTAGTGGAGAGAAAAGGAAAGACAAGTCTGATCAGGAACTCGCTACCCCATGGTTTAAGTTTGTAAATGAATCATAACAATTCAAAGTTGGAAGCATCATATGCAATGAGTGCATATTAACTAGTGTTGGAATAGATGGAACAATTGCTTAATTTGGAGAATTTTATAGTAATGGATTTTAACATGTATTCCACTTAATTCTTTCACTAACAACTCCAAACATCCTTCCCCAATCCCAATAGTGGATGCATTGACATTGATTAATCTTCAGATATCTTGTTTTAGGAGCATTAAATGTTTGTCTATGGAAATTATGGCAAAGTTTGTTCTATATATTCTATTTCAATGACAGAGTATATATTTTGTTTCAATGATAGAGACACATGTTGCACTCCTTCTAGCATGTGCAGTGGATATAGCATCTAATGATTACATAAAGGAAAAATATCGTGTTGTTTTTTAGTTTCCTATTAAAGAGTGTTTTGAATAAGATCTTTTTTCTAGTATGGCTAACTACAATCGTAATTGGATTGATAGATGAATGCACATTGATCCTTTCAGTTGTGTTTGTAATATAAATGGACAACAAAGTTTAATTGGCTTATTGAAATAATACACAAACATATTGTGAATTTCAATAAGCATAGGGATTAAAGAGATATGCCTAACCTGAATCTCTATGAGAGTTTGTAGCTTTACCTTGATACAAGGTTTGAGCAACTGAAGGTTGCAACTGAGCTTGAGCTCTGGCACGTTGGTGAGCTAAATTTTTTATTTTTAATATATTTTTGCCTTATAATATTTCTTATGATGGATGGCATATGATACATTGATATGTAGGAAGCTTTTCACTCTATAGAAGATATTCATGGCCTTGTGTATGGTCAAGAGGATTCCTAAACCTCAAATGACGACAATGTGTTATTTAAAGTTAACAAAGATATTTTGGATATTACAAAGTCATTTGTATCATGCTTATGTCTAGTACAAGCTCTATATCCTCTAGAAAAGCTAAAATAAATACTTAACATAGAAGGATTTGCAACTGATGGCATCATATAGATTGTTGGGTGTTATTTCTATTATGCCCTATGATCACAAGCATGTGGATCACCATTTTAAGCTGGAGAATGAGAAGGAAAGAAGTTCAAGAATGGTCGGTCTTTTAAGTGTTGGGATTTAGTTTGGATGCTAAAATGGATACCAGAGAACTGGTAATTTATTTCAATGAAAAGGCTTAAGTTCATTTGTCACTTTTTGATATGTTTGCATTTCTATAGATCTTTCCAGTATAAGTATTATATTTTATGCTTAGGTCAAAGGAGTTCTCTTCCAATATGTCTAATAATAATATGTTTTTTGGTAGTTGTCACGCTCAACACTTCTATATGAAGTGGTAAGTAATAGGTATAGAGATCATTAAAGAATTTATTTTTGAAATCAAGTCTTTCCTTGATGTTGTTGAGAAGTCAGAGCACACATATATTCTTCTAAGCACTTTTTATGCATGTACAGGTTTTTTTTTTAGCAAGCTACATGGTTTCAATTATAACTGGATAGAATGTGGTGCAATATTGGGACAAATTTTACTATATCTACTTATATTTATAGCTTATACTAAAGTTTTGTACCATATAATCGTAATGTGCTTCATTTTTTAATAATTCAAAAGTGTCTTCACTTCAAACTATTTGGTTTTACATATCTCCATTATTATTTATAAAAAGATGGTGTATGTTAACTCTTACCTTCAAATATAAGTTAACATTTGAGGATATGTGAATATAAGTTAATTGTACCAACTTTAAACGCTCTTTGGGCTCATGAAAGTGGCAACATCTACCTATGTGGGTAACTTGTGTCTTTATTATGTTTTAGGTTTCCAAAGGTGTCATGACATGTGTTCTGCAAGAAGTGAAAAAATTGTATCATCTATTGGAATATGATTTACACCCTTTAGATATTGTTAATAGAGTTCAATCACTACTAGGCAGGCTCTCTAAGCTTAGTGATAAATTTTCTTCATCTTCTCTGGTCCCATAAGTGCAATTGGAGCAACACGTTCCTTCTTTAGAAAGGCTAACTACTTTGAGAGTGTTACAAAAGGTGATGGGATTTAATTCCTACTTTCCTTTCATCCTTTCTATTATTTCGTGGTGTGACTACTTGTGATTTGTAATCATGACCTACTTTTAAAGTTACACAACTTACAAAATATGATGCGGAATTTAATTATTACCTTGTTCAGTACAATTTTATGCCATATGGTGTGACAATCTTGGATTTGGTATATTTCTTACACTTTTGTGTTAAAGTGTACACTTTCTCTTGTGTCTTCTAAAAGTAGAATTCTTGAGGTTTTCTAAAGTTAACCCTTGCATATTTCCAGGTATCACAAGTGTGTCAAATAATGAAAATCACTGTCCTGTCAAGGATGATACCATTTTCGTATTTTTTTGATATAAAGAGGCTTAGTGCAGATGATATGAAGTACAAATTTGTATGGTTTAAGATTAACCATTTAAAAGGAATTGTACAGTTTTCCAGTCAGGTTAAGTAATACAATTTTCTGATTTTCAATATTTTGTATAAAAATACAACTTTTGCTAATTTTGATGCTTTATCTTTTGTGCATGGATCCTTTTTTAGAGTGAGCATAATATAAGCTCGTCAGTGAATTTATTTATGTAAGAACTTGAATCAGAATAGTCCATATATAAAAATCTTATTGAATTGTCTGAACAACCCATATATCAAGACTATGAATTGCAGTAGGAGGGGCCCAATATCTTAAGTATTGTTATTAACTTACAGGCCAACGGTACCTCCTTAAATCATAATGCAGGAATGGTTATTATCCACTCTTAGGGAAATAGTTACATGAGTTAAATTTCGGAACTCCTGAAGCCTGGATCTTGAGACACTATAATCTGATACTTGAATGATCTTGTGAAGAGAGGATGTGAATCTACCCTTGTATTAAGCATATGCCTAGTGATCTGAAACCATCATAAATGAATTATCTATTTTATGCACAAAGTAGACTTAGAACAAATAGTGTGGCCTATAACACTTCTACTGACATACTTAATAACCAAGACTGACTAGAAATATACCCCTGAGATGCTTTCTATTAGCGTCAATGCTACAATAGATATTCTATGCCTCATCAAGGTTTACACAGCTACTAAGGGACTCTATTGTCACTAGTAATTGTTAAGGCCTGCACGTGGAATAAATCACTATGCTAATCCCAGTATCTAGTTGTGGACCTCTATGAGTACAGTGCCATTATTCGTATATAGTAAGTTACTTTGTTGTTACTAATACCTATTAAGGCCTGTGCATGGAGCATGTTCTGGATGGAGCTACTATATAGTTGTCTTATTTCATCCATGACACTAATTATAGACGATATATCTATGTAGCCTTCGATTTATATAATATTTAACATAATCAAGGTAGGATGGTCCACATTCGAGTGCAGTTATTTGAGAAATTGACACGCATTGTCTCAAACAGGGTCTACATAAATTTAGTATGCTTGATCTTGAGAACCTAGTGCCATAATTGCTTCAGCCCTATAGAATGACTTGATTAACCGTTGTGTGTTGATTTTAACCAAGAGTATGTAAGTGCAATATGTAAGAGTAATAGTACCTCTAAGCCCTGAGCAGACATGTGTTTACTTCTGCTTGGACATCGTTGCGGTGATCAACAAACTACAAACCAGATTTAGTATGAACCATTTCCTTGTATTGCCTCATTGATTAGGATATGTTGATATGGTCTTCAATGCATCAATATACTCCATCTCTTAATGGTGTAAGTAGATCTAATAGTGTTCACTACATATTTCCAGTGATGTTATCACGGAGTAAGGTAATACTATTTGTGTTTGTAGGCCCTAGATAAGTATTTTAGATATAGAAGCAATCAAGTAGAACAAATCAACAGAATTTATGGACACCCATTACAACAGGGGTGCACAGATCAAAAGGATGGTTGAAGCGTAAGAAAATATATCTACTAATTTTTGTTTGTACATCCTTCCATTGCATCATATTAATAAACCTTTAATGCCTTGCTTACACCTCTGTAAGATGGTACTGTAATTGACCTTATGCCAAAGTATAACATTAGAGAGGTTTGAATTATACCCTATTGTTAGAAACAAGTCTGAAAATGCAATATCTTTGTGATGGATCCACACTCTCAAAAGGTGGTCCTGTCAGCTGCACTTCAGTGGCATCTAATGATATGTGGCTAATCTTCTCATCTTTATCCTATAATAAAGTAACGAGAAAGCATCAATAGGCGTTAGCTCTAGAAGTGTTATGGTAGGACTGAGTTTGCAATGACACTGCCAAGTATTTCCCCATTGAATTTGCATAGGAGGCACAATGGGTAAACCCTCATTCCTGTAGGCACATGTGGTAGGAAGTTGACCCTTATCAGATTCATATCTCTTGTTTCTGTAGTGTCATCTATTTCATACTTATTTCCACTAGGGGGACTCTAGTTGTTGTGACTCTTTGGTAGCATAAAAGGGCATGGATAGTAACTATATTACTTTAGAATAGCCTTTTAGCTCTTTATAGGCCAGATTTTGTAGAAGAAAAACCATGCATTTTCTATGGGGATTAGACCTATAGCATCATTGGGAGACATGTAACAGCAACAATTTACTGAGACAACATTAAATTCAGCACACATGAGACTACAGGGATATGATGACGTGGCTACAATTTGTAGATCAATTTGCAGGGAGATTCTATAAATTTTATCATCATCAAAACAGTAGCTGAAAGGTATGATTTTAGATCCAAAAAAGTATGCTTTTAGGTCCATAGCTCTAACTATGCAGTAAAGGGTTATCGTGGTTGACAAATATATATAT
>APFE031437190.1:25915-52642 GCA_000404065.3 Pinus taeda | reverse complement strand
CTTTATGACCCTTTCTAAATGCATGAAAGGGTCTATAAATACTACTAAGCTAGAAAAAATCTATGAAACAAAATCCTACTAAATTGGCATCAATAAATGCTATCTATCTCCTTGGGGGCGATCTGGCAGTCGGCGATGTGAATCATGACTCGGGTTTCTTGCCTTTAAACTTGAGCTGGCTTATTGCAAGCATTGGCTCCACTTCGGGTGGTCTGTTGAGGCGCAAGCTGAGTTGGGCAGCAAAAGGTGGCATCCTGAATATCGGGTATGATATCCCCGATAGCATCTGTGAGGCATTTTAAGGTGGCTATTTGGCTATGCGGCTTCACTAAGAAGAACCAATAGGCATCCCATGTTAAATTGTTGATCCCCGCGATTAATCTTCCATTTTTCTCCAGCTCTGGGTAGAATAAATGCTCCAACATCTTTGTTGTTGTTAATTGGCCTGGAGTACATTGGGAAATCATGTTAGACAAATAAAGAGTATTATTTACTAATTCAACCAAATTACAAGTGGTTACCTTGCATCTAAAAATCGTTCATTCTGCCTTCATTAACTATGATTTCCATTCTGTGAATAATATTTCGTTGTGCGATTCCATAATTCTTGGTAGGTTAGTCAGCTAGCCCTGATCGGAATCTTGCCATTCTAGAAAATTTGTCAGCGTTTCTTCGGCCTGATCCAAATCTGTCCTTACCTTTTCTACCTTTTCTCTTATGGATGCTACTAAGTCGCACAATGGCTTTGCCTGGGTAATTTGCTGACATAGGAGTTTAACTTGATTTAACAATGCTTTATTTAATTGAAGTGCCTCTGCTTTAAACTCATCCCTGAGGGAGCTTTTTCATTTGCTCAATTTGAGTTGATAATTGAGCGATTTGCTCATCTTTGGATTTTATCATTCCCTCAGTTGATATTTTTAATTGCGCCAATGTTGCCGATAGCTCTTTTTGCCTTCAGATTGCACTCTTGTCAATCCTCTGTTTCTCCTCTTGCAATTGCTTAGTCAGCTGATAATTGTTTTGCTGTTGTACTTGCAATTCCTGCTTTGCCTTCTGCTGCGCTTCCGATAATTGAGCCTGTAGCGAAAAGATGTCTTGATCTTTCGCTTTTAATAGACTGCTCACCTCTGATGCTTTATCAATGGTTGCCGCCGAATATGCTCCAGTGTATTGTGATAGTTTTTTTAAGTCATCGGAGGGATCAAATTCTTCTTTACACACAACATTGCCCGTTACTGTTAATTCAGGGAATAAAGAAGGTTGATCAGTCCTTCTCCTCTTCCTCTGTCGCTTTACAACAGCTTTATGCTTAGGGCTATAGAATACATCCAAGGGGGGAATCTCTTCTATTTGCAAAATGATTTTGCCAGATGGATCCTTAGGAATTATTTCTGTTTCCTTTGATTTGGGTGGGTCGTTGGTTTCACCCGAAACCTGTTCTGATGTCGCTTCCTGTGTGTCGCCCTCTTTAGATATCTCATCATCTTTAGAGCATTCTAGGTTTCCGATGATTGAATTGAATTGCGGCCATTGCTGGAGAAAATTCGGATCAATTTGTGTATCATCATTAACTTTCGAGCTGCCCTCTTCTTGAGTTTTCGCCTGGGTTTCATCCTGTCGCTACACATTTGCCTGGGTTTCTTCCTGCCTCTGGTTATGCACTTCCTCCTGCTGCTTTGATGTAGTAGGAGTTTGCTTATTACTTTGCTGCTCAGGCTCGCTTGATTTTTTCGTCGTTGGAGTAGTCACTAACAGGTCTAGAGGTAGAGTTTGCAACCTCTGTTCTCTAATTCTGTTAAATTCGGCTAGCCCCTCATCGTTGTATTCATTTATGGCAAGCGATTTAACTTGATATAGCGACTCGGCCGATGCAAACAAATCCTCAAATCTGTCTTCTTTGTGCTCGAACTTGGCCAATTTGGCCTGGTCGATCGCATTGTAAGCGATTTTCCTTGGATCGTATTGCCTGCTTGGCAGAGTGGCTAGAGTCAGCGAATTTATTTTCCCAGCTTCCTTCTCTGCATGTTTGATATCATGCAGAGTGTAAATACCAATTCGCAGGGGAAAGGAGGGCCAGACATGCTTCTTTGCTTTTTTCAGGGTCTGAGTGACCCCATCGGCATTGATTTGATAAGCTACTTCCCTAGCAAGTAACTTATCAGGGATGTATAGTGGAAGCACATGGGGCTTGGCCTGACTGCCAAAAACTCTAATATAGGTGAACTTCTCTTCTCCAAACCAATTTTCTACGGCAGTTAAATCCACCCCTGCTTGTTCAGAAATCTTCGGAGCAGGCTTATCAAAAATGGAGTAATGAATCGGCAACATGAAACCGTTGCAGATTTGATACAAGTGGTGTTTGTAGTTGGTCTTCCACAACTTTTGATGATATATGTGGACAGGTGTGGGGTCTTGCGACGTCCACCTCCATTCGAGCACAGGGAATTCAGATTTAAAACATAAAACGTCTAACACATAGGCACTGTAGTAAAATGGCGGAATGAACCTCTCTGTGACGCGAGAATTAATTCTGAAATTAAGAATGGTCATGGCTAACTTATCGGATAATATATCCACCCAATCCATTATCTCACCACTACATGCCACCTCCATTAAGGGTACCATTTCTATGGTAAAATTGGCGAAGTCATGTAATCCCCATAGTCTACACATCATAATCCCAGCATAGCAGTAAGGAGAACATAGAGAATCGATTGAGTACTTACCCGAGGATTCGTGCTTATGCTTTGCTGGATTTTGTCTCCAGCCTCGAATTGGTTCGGACTTGGTCTCATTTTCTTCTCGGAACTTCTCCAGGAATGTCGTGTTATACTTCTTCTCTTCTGCCGGTAAATGATACATTTTCCTTAAATCTTCGGCTCGAAAAGAACCGAAAATCCTCCCATCTATAGTGCTGAAAGTTCTATCGATAATTGGGATCTCTTGGATTTCCCACCTTACCACATCCGTATATGGGAGAATTTTCTCACGGGCCGCTATCCTGTGAAGAAAGGAATTGTCCAAGTCTTTTAGATTAGCCTCAGATTTGTTAGTACTGTCGCATGGGACTTGTATTCCCGTCACCCTTGGCTCTTCGGCTTCAATCAAGTTATATGTTCCTTTCCAAGTAGCTCGGGTAAGTCCCAGGCACGTAGTATCCAATATAAGCCCTTTCTTTTTACTGCCTGGATCAACAACAGATTGCCCTGCGGCTGGTGAAGCGGAAGGCATTGTAGTATTTTTGGAATTCTTTCCCATTCCACTCAAATCTGTCTCTACGGAAGAATTCTGCACAGAGAGAAAGATAGGCGTAATACAGGAAACAATAACATGAATCGAATAGATTGAGATATATATCTTGATAAATTCATGGTGATCGATTGACTTAAGACGGCTTCGGATCAAATCTGTGAATAGATCGTAAGCTTGCTGTTTTCATTAAATGGTCATTAAGGCCTGTCAATCTCATTAATACCATTCGCTTCGGTTAATGGCCGAATGATTTATTTGAAGCAAGCCTTGGGTGATTTGGTGGTTGAACGCGGATGAGTGGCTTTTCGAAAGATAGTGCCTTAATTACGAATAAATCGTATTAAACTGCCTTTATGGTTTTACTTTGAAAACTATGCTTTTGCCCTTTTTGCAATCGGGCGTCGGGAAAATCATAAGTCATTGCTTTGGTTCCATTTGGAATCCCCGATCGCTGATAGCGATATCGCATCGCGTCGGGAGTAGCGAGTGGGGCGGTTAAGAATGTGTGCATGGTGAATTGCCGATCGCCGATAACGATATCACATTGCATCGGAGCAAGAGGGAGCTTATTTGCTTTTAGCCATTATCGCTGATTGCCAATTGCCGATATCGCATCGCATCAGAGCAAGGGGTCCTTAATTGTGTTACTTTATGTTTCACCGATACCCGATAGTGATTTCGCATCGGAGCAAATCAAAATGTCCTCAAGTTGTGTTCCCTTTGTCATTTCTATATGCGATCTTGTGATCGATTTATCGCAATGACAAAAGATAAATCGTTTTACGTTAAGGTTTTTTGATTGGTTTATTGGAGAGGCCTTTTGGAATAGAACTTAAATTGATACCAATTTAAAAACAAAAATTAAAAAGGGACCCATTTCATATAATGGTTTTTTGGAATAGTAATGATATGAAATGGGGGATTGTTGTAGGGCACAATAGGACCATCAAGGAAAAAGTCACCTCGTGGAGAAGAATACTTTATATTGTTCATTGATGATTTTTCCAAAATGTGTTGGATAGTACTTCTAAAGCATAAAGATGAAGCATTCAAAAAGTGCAAAGTCTTCAAAGCTTTGGTTGAAAATGAATCAGATCGCAAAATCAAATGCCTCAAATCTAATCGAGGAGGGGAATTTACTTCGGATGAATTCTTTGACTTTTGTGAAGAACATGGAATAAAAGGGCAATTCTCCACCACAAGGACTCCTCAACAAAATGGAGTGGTAGAAAGGATGAATAGAATTGTTCAACAAAGGCTCGTGTTATGCTAGATGAGTTTGGAACTCCTACAACCTTTTGGGGTGAAGCTACATTCGCTGCCGTCACTATTCTCAACCAAGCAAATGTTCAAGTAAACAACACTCAAAATCCACATGAACTTTAGTATGGTAAGACTCCTACTATAAAATAATTCAAAATTTTTCGAAGAAAATGTTACATCAAAAGGACTGATGAAAAACTTGGTAAGTTTGAACCCAGAGGAGATGAAGGTATTCTCCTTGGTTACTCTTCTCGAAGTAAAGGGTATAAATTTTATGATAAAAGACTTGGGAAAATTATTGAAAGTATTGATGTTGTGGTTGATGAAGCATGCAAAAATCCAAGACAAACAAAAACCGAAGATTATGAAGAAGATGAGGATTATCCTTCCACATCAATTCCCACTAATTTTGAAGTAGAAACCAATGAAGCACCAAAAGAAGCGATATCAATAGAAGAAAAAACTCCATCCAGGTATGTTCAAAAAAATCATCCAGAGACTCAAATTTTGGGATAGAAAGAGGGAGGTGTGCAAACAAGAAGAAATATTACAGAATCTTCAAGCTATCTAGCATTTCTATCCTCCACCGAACCTCAAAATGTAAATGAAGTATGCAAAGATGAATGTTGGGTCAAGGCCATGAATGAAGAACTTGAGAAAATTTAAAAGAATAATACTTGGAATTAGTTCCTAGACATCATGGTAAGAATATCATAGGAACTAAATGGATATTCAAAACAAGCTGAATGAAAATGGAGAAACTATTAGAAACAAGGCCAGACTTGTTTGTAAAGGATATGCTCAACAAGAAGGTATAGATTTTGAAGAAACTTTTGCACCTGTTGCTAAAATTGAAGCCATAAGAATGTTCCTTGCTCTTTCTAGCTATCAGAAATTCAAAGTATACCAAATGGATGTAAAATCTGCCTTTCTTAATGGAGACTTAGAAGAAGAAGTCTATATTGAGAAACCAGACAGATTCATTCTTGGAAATGATGCAAAACTTGTATGTAGACTCAGAAAAGCTATCTATGGTCTAAAACAAGTTCCAAGGGCTTGGTATTACCATCTTGACAAATATCTCCATCAACAAGGTTTTTCAAAGGGATCAACTTATATAAATCTATATACAAAGATTGACAATAATAAATTGCTAATACTTCTTGTGTATGTTGATGATATCATTTTTGGAAGCAATGAAGAAGCCATGAGTTGGAATTTTGCTTCGGTAATGCAGCATGAATTTGAAATGTCCCTGCTTGGTGAGCTTACATATTTTCTTGGTCTACAAGTTCAACAAAATAAAGATGATATTTTTCTATCACAAACCAAATATCTCAAACGGATCTTGAAAAAATACGACATGGAAGATCTTAAACCAATATGTACCCCAATGGTAACAGGATGCAATCTCAGCTCAAATGATGAATCAACAACAGTACATCAACCAACTTACAAATCCATGATTGGCAGTCTGCTTTATCTAATAGGTACCTGACCAGACATCATGCATGCGGTAGGAATAGTTGGAAGATTCCAAGCAAATCAAAAGGAAGCTCACCTTCAGGCATTCAAAAGGATTTTCAAATATCTTTAAGGGACACAAAATTTTGGTTTATGGTATCCTAGAGATACAGATCTTACACTTCATGCATATACAGATGCAGATTGCGCAGGAAGCATTGATGACAGAAAAAGCACTAGTGGTGGTCAATTCTATATGGATTCCAGATTAGTATCTTGGTTCAGCAAGAAACAAAGTTCAATTTCATTATCTATAGCTGAAGCGGAATATGTGGCTGTTGCATCTTGTTGCACACAACTCCTTTGGATGATGCAAACATTTCAAGACATTTAGATCACATGTACTCCACCCATCTCCATTCTATGTGAAAATACAAGTGCCATCAGTGTTTCAAAGAATCTAGTCATGCATTCCAAGACCAAGCACATACCCATCAAATATCATTTTCTACGTGAACAAGTGCTTGAACAAAAGGTCAAATTGGAGTATGTTCCCTCCAAAGAATAGGTTGTTGATATATTCACCAAACCACTGCCTAGAGAGAAATTTGAATATCTCAGACAGCAGCTGGGAGTAGTTGATGCATCATCCCGCTGTTAAAACCTACCTGTTTCAGAGAAAGGTGGTTATACGCGAGTTTCATAAAGTGTAGTCGTGTACATACATTGATTTCTGTGGATACAGTCATGTATATGTTGGTTTGAGGAAAATAAGTGGAATAGACTCAGGAAGAAAGGAGTCTGATATGGTTTAGTGAATTATATGCTCTACTTGATGATGGTTACAGTTTGTGGATGGCATGTGGAAATATGTTGGCTCTCATAAGTTGTGGATAACTTGATAAATATATATTTGATGATGATGCCTTGATAACTCTTCTATTATATGAAATGATCAAATCTGACAGCGATCATCTAGCAGAGGTTTAGGGGGAGCATATTCTTCTAATAATGCATTGTTGGCATTATCTTAAAAGATCTTGGTATAGATTCACACAGTTGTTTTTTATTTAGGTGGAACAGGTTCAAGGGGAGAACATGGTTGCTGGATTGGATGCTGATTGACAAATGGTGCTGATAATTACTAATGACTATCATGGTCTTGGTCTCTGTTAGATATGTCATGAAACGACCTATTTTGTTACCCCACTATGCATGGGATGGATGATGTAATGTTTTTGTTTTGACATGTATAAACAATTGGTATATCCCCACTTGGTTGGGAGATGGATATATGTATGAGTCATTGGTGATAGGAAGGTCATTTATGATGTATGTATAGAGTCCCGTTCTTCTTTTAGAACATCTTTTTGTAGACCTTGCTTATATTTAGGGGGAGCATGGACTCATTCATGAAGCTCAATTAGCACACTTCAGCATATTAGAGGATTCAGCAAGTACTCAGGGGGAGCATGACCCTTTGCCCTTGATGACAAAGGGGGAGAGTGACTTGGGGTTGCCATCAAGTCCAAAGGGGAAGTTTGTTGGCATTATGACTCAGATTTAACACAGGTGTTGTCCTTGATGGCAACTCACTCAGATGACAGATCATAGTTCAGCAGGTGAACAGCTCAAAGTTACAGATCAGACTTCACAGAATGAGGAAAGAGAAGTATATGCAGGTTCACCTTGACAAAATAGCATATACACGCAGGTTAACAGACCAAAAGGAGTGTATACATACACACGCACTTTCACAGAATGAAAGATGCGTATATCTTGGAAAACTAATTTTTGGTCCAAAGTATTTGGTCCATGGTATTGAGTAAGCCATAAGACTATAAAAGGATGAGAAGATCATTAGGCTAGTCACTCAAGTATTGAATATCTGATGGAGAGCAAGATCTAGTGTATAGGTTATTGGGTTATGGAGCAAAAGCTGGATCTGAACCAAGGATGAACCTTAGCGCTTGATGAAGGAGAAGATCTAATGATGGGTCAAGATCTTAAGGCTTGAAGTGAGGTATCTTTATGTGGTTTGATCATTTATCTGAATAAGTGGCGCATGTTGTAGTATGTAAATATGATGATCTAGGTATAACTGAATTCTGGAATTGTTGTAATGTTTAAATCATCATTTATAGATCTGTACGCAACTTCACTTTACAAAGATGTGTATACATGCTGGTTCTGCTTATCAAAATAGCATATATATATTAAATTTGATTCGCAGATTTGTACGCAGGTTCACCTTGAGAAAATAGCATATGCACACAGGTTCGACACATGGAAGTAGCGTATACCTTATAAAATATGTTTTAGCTGCTTCTATTTGTTTTTGCAGTATTCTGGGTTCTAGCTTGCGTTCTGGCTACTATATTTTGGCTACATCATTCTGAAAGATCAGATTGAAGGGTTGTCAAAGTGATTGATTGATTCAGTTGTGGTTGGTGTAAAGAAGATTGGTTAATGCAGATATATTTGATGATTGAATGATGTTATTGATGGATCCAATCTGAAATTTTTTGAAACATGGTCCCTGGAAGAAAAGAGAAGGTTGTAGCCTTCTGTAGGCTGGCACCTACGTACTAGTAAACATATCAGCTAATATAAGAGCTAGAGGCTTGTAGCTCCCTTCCAGGAGAAGCTACAGAATGAGAGAAGGTTGTATCCTTCTACAGATAGAAGCTTTCATACTGGTATAAGTCTGCACCAATACAAAATTTGTAAAAGGAAGTTTCTTATTATTCAAAAGAAGATAGAGATGATTGCAGCAGGTGGTTTTCACCCACATTCAATTTCCACCTTATATCTTGTGTTCATGTGTGTGATTGTCTGTTTTGTTTTTACTACACCTAGTTACTGTTTAAATGGTTTTGATGCATTGGTTAAAGGTCAACATATGATGAATTAACTGAATCATAAGTTTTCAGGATATACGCTAGTTGCCTTAAACACAGTTGCATATACACGTGAGTTCCATTAAATGAAGTAGTGTATATGAATCTGATTATGGAAATGAAAAATTATTGACTTGCTAATACTGATTCACCCCCCCTCTCTGTATTATTTCCAACACTAAAGGTTCAAAATATTCTTAGGGAATCTATCAAAGATCTCCTCATTCCCTATATAGTTGAGCTAGAGACATCAAAAGAAATATATGATAAGCTAGTAGAACTATTCTCTGAAAATATAATAAGGAAGATCATATCACTTAGATTTGATCTATATAAAATAAAGGTATCAAAGGATGAAGGGATATCTTCATGTCTCTCAAAATAAACTCTATAAATTGAAGATCTCAAAGGAAGAGGGAATAGCCTCATATTTTATGAGGATTTTAGAAATAAGAGATCAACTTCAAGAACTGGGTGAAATAATGTCTAACAAAGAAATGAGCATTGTAGTATTTAATGCACAACCAGAGGAATGGGGAAACTTCACTTCAAGTATTTATGGGAATAAATAAGCCACTCCTTTCCAAGACCTATGGTCACTATGCAATATCGAAGAAACCATACTAAAGGAAAAAACTGATGTGGGATCAAATGAGCAGAATTAAGCATATGTTGCCATGACAAAAATAAAGGGAAAGTTTGGTAAATTTGGTCCTTAAAAGAAAAAGAAGAACATGGCTAAGGTACAATTCTATGGATGTTAAGAATATGGACATTATTGAAGAGATTGTCCTAAAATTAAAGGGGGAAATAACAAGAGAAATAAGGAAGAAGCTCATACTACCGAAGAAGTGGAAGAACCTAATTCAAAGAAGCCTAAGAAGGAATAAGTGAGAGATCTCTACTATGACTAAGATAATCTCCTTCTCTAAAAGGTATTCTTATGTGATGTTAATTATAGATTGGAAGCTTTGTAAATAAGATAAGATGCATCATATTACAGAATGGCATCATGGTAGAAGTATTAGAAGTAAGAGCTCATGAAATATGTAACATGACGGATGTCTGGAACAAAAATATATATCTATGTAGGGTATAGCTCTTGGGAACCTCACTGAAAGCTCAAAAGATACTTATGGAAAAAGGAAGAAGTCATCTAGGACTAGGCTCATCATACATTAGTCAATAAGATAACATTTGCAGGATAGGATATGCAAGATCCTCCAGATTCTCTTATGGAATGTTCATTGTAAGGTTCACCGATCATGAGGGGAAGTAAGTGTTTATTCAAGAGTTCCAATCTTGTGGAAGTCATATAATGATGGTATGCTGACGTAATAGTGAAGAATATCAATGAAATAAAGCTCCTTCACTCAAAGGAAGCTGCTACAGGAAGTCTGGATGACCCAAGGGAAAGATGAGGTATTTATGCTTACATTTAATTAGGGTCATGTCATATGGTTGCAGGAAACATGGATCAAATTTTCTCTCTTGAGAAGCATGATCAAAGAAAGGATCTCCTCCATCAAAGAATGTAGGAAGGCATGGATCACATATTTATTAGATGAAATCAACATGATATGTCCTCATATGAAGTATGAGGTGATTGACTATGTTATGAAACCAGCTCAAGAAAAGATAGAAAAGATAGATCAATGCCTTATAATTCAGCCTCTTCGAGGGGGAAACCTCCTTTACATTACATAAATGAACAATTCTTGGATGATACAAATGAAAATACCTCCTTTCTATATATAGGAGTCTAAGGGGTCATAACATAATCAGAGCCAACATAACAATAATAATGTAAGGGCACAATAATAACAATAGTGGGCTTCTATGGGGCACAATAGTAACAATATGGGCACTACATGGGTACATCAATATAATAAGTGGGTTGTACTAATAACAATAAGGGGTTACACTAGTAGTATAGGGGCCTAACATGCCCCTCTCCTTCAAAAAGCGTTGTCCTCAACGCTTGAGTAGTTCTTGATGCTTCTGTATAAAATTCTTGTCCTCCCATGTGGAATCTTCAGCTGGTAAGTTCTTCCACCCGATGAGATACTCTGAAATTGATCGATTTCGTAGCTGTTGAGTTCTTGTTTCTGTGATTACTCTCTTGTTTCTGTGACTACTCCAGGTTCCAATATGATTTTTCCTTCCTCTTCAATTTTTGGAAATATTGTTTGAATTGGGATCTTTTGAAACTTTTGAATAAGTGGTCATACTTATTTTTCCTTCTTCCATTCATCCCTTGCTTCATTTATCCAATTTGGTTGGATAACAGAAATAGCACAAAACAATGTTTCCACATCCTCATCCTTGAAGAGTCTTCCCATTCGGTAAGGTCGCCATTTTTTAAGTGCATGTAGTATTGCCAACATTTCCTTATCATAAATAGCTTTCTTGAGATGTAGTAGTTAAAGTACCCAATCACCGACATCAAAACATTTTTCACTATGATGTTGATCTACCTATTGTTTCATTTTATTTTGCACCAAAGTGGCATTATCCTTTAAAAGTTAGAGAACTTGCCGTTGATGCTCGATGTGATCTTTCACTGCTTGAACCTTTTTCTTCTTGATATGTCCTTCTATCTCTAGAGTTTGAGGAGTGGTAATTTCTTCCAATCCTTTACAAGATATGGTTGGATTCATTTCTTGACGCTTGATGTGATCTTTCACTTCTTGAACATTTTTCTTCTTGATATGTCCTTCTATCTTGATAGTTTGAGGAGTGGTAATTTCGACCAATGAATTACAAGATATGGTTGGATTCATTTCTTATTTATTGATGTGATCTTTCACTTATTGCACCTTCTTCTTGATATGTCATTCTATCTTGAGAGTTTGAGGAGTGGGAATTCTTGCCAATGCTTTACAAGATATGGTCTGATTCATTTCTTCTTTCTCTGGGGTGGGGTCCTGGCATATATCCTCTTCTTTTGATGTTTTTTGATCCTTTTCTTCCTCATCTTCATATTCTATGTAAAATAATTTCTTCTCAACACACTTATGACCTTTAGTGCATTTTCTATCACAATTGTAACAAAGCCCTTTTTCTCTTTTTTCTTCCAATTGTTGTAGTGTCACCCTTGTAGGTTGTGGAAGGCTAGGAGAAACAACACTTCCGTCTTTATAGTTGTGAGGGGTATGCTTCGTGGTTTCCATAATTTTGCTTTCCACTATGTCACAAAGCCCTTTTTCTCTTTCCAATTGTTGTTGTGTTGCTCCAAAGAAGGTGTTCCTCTTTGTATCCTCATAATGTGTTATCATTTCCTTCGTGAAAATTGACCACGCAACAAGTTCTTTACGATAACAAAGCCCTTCATACCATAAAAATTGATCCGGTTCTAAATATAAAGATGCAGTACGTACCTTTTGTAACAGTTGTACACCATGTAGATCAAAATATTGCTCCATCTGAAGTATCCAATTTACCGGATCCTTGGCATCAAACTTCCTCATCTTGCTTTTTCTTGATTTTAGGAGCTTGATCTTGAAATGACTGTAACTCTGTATTTTCGGATCTTTAGGTTCTGAAATTGTGACCTGTAGTAGCCCTCTGTGTTCTCTTTTCAATGCCACTAGTCTGATCCAAAATGGATTCTCAAAGGAAGAGTTATACACAATCTCCCACAGTGACCTGATTATAGTACTAGTTCAGTACAGTGAACTTGTATGACATGCCACGAGTCACTGTTTCGCCCTTTAGCTCTGAAAAATATATACAAGAAAATATAGTCCATCTTCTTTCCGCACCTTCTAATGAAATTTCAATTCAATGCTCAGAGAAAAAATTATGAAGATTTTCCCCAGGTCACCTGTCTGGAATGTAATTTAGGAGTCTGCAAAAAGCCCAACTTCCTCAGATCATATCTCTGCAAATATAGCGCAAAACGCTCTGAAATTCGGACCTGAGATTTAGCGCGATGTCTTCTCAAATGTGTTTTTTTTCAACTTCTGAAATGGCACAGAAAAAGGTATAGATAAAATTCCACGATGACCTGTTTGGAGCAGTGAAACCCTAGAATCAAAAGCTCTGATACCAAATGTTGTGAAACCAGCTTCAAGAAAGATATAAAAGATAGATCAACGCCTTATAATTCAGCCTCTTCGAGGGGGCAACCTCCTTTACATTACATAAATGAACAATTCTTTGATGATACAAATGAAAAGGCCTCCTTTCTCTATATATGAGTCTAAGGGGTCATTATATAATCAGAGCCTACATAACAATAATAATGTAAGGGCACAATAATAACAATAGTGGGCTTCTATGGGGCACAATAGTAACAATATGGGCACTACATGGGTACATCAATATAATAAGTGGGTTGTACTAATAACAATAAGGGGTTACACTAGTAGTATAGGGGCCCAACAAATACCCTCCAATAGTGCAGACACCCAGACAGATATCCAAGCCAAAGATGTTTTGATAGGTAGCGATCCTGGTATAACAAACCTTAAAGAGAATCTAACACAAACTTGGTTGACCGTAGAAAGGCTTTAGGAAGAGACTGTTCCACAACAAAGTTACCAGGAATTACAAAGGCAATTTTGGGATATCAACGTGTCAGAAACCGAGGGCTTCGAGAAATTTCAGAGGGCAGAAGAAAGAACTGAGAAAATAAAGATGAGACTGGAGGCACTCATGCATCAAAGGGATACTCTCTATTCCCTATACATAGACGTTTTATCATGTAGGTCCCCTGCCAAAAACTATGATTTATTTTTGTTAGAAAGTTATTTACAGTTAAAAATTAAGGTTGCCAGGGCAGGAAAATCCATAGAGTTGATAATTGTGGAAGATTTCATAAATTGTTGGAAACACCATGGAGTGAAAGCTCAACGATTACTCTGTGAGTTTTATTTGAATAATTTTATATTGGAAGAAGAAATGGAGGAGAATACCTGGCCTTTTGTGGGGGATATACAATTCCAAGCTTTCATTCCATTTATTGTTAACCAGCTGAAGTGGTTCAAAGCCCATAATACTTTCGGAGGCAAGAAAATGGGTTGGACATTTGGGTCAGGGGTGAACCGAAAAACCCACTACAATGCTAGTCAAACACAAAAGTTTGATACAAAAGGAAGGAGTAATCCAGGTATTGGGGCCCATTCATAAAGAAATTGTCTAGCAGGGGGCAGAGTATTTTCTCTCTATCAAAGACAACTCCTTGGCAGCAGCTAAATTTGGATGGACAATTTCCAACCGTAATGTGCACGACAGAGAACCATTCAACTATAAAAACTTTAAATTGGCCGCAGATCGCTTTGTTACATATAGTAACCTCATCTTGAGGGAAAGGCCATATTGGCCAGGCTATCTATTTCATAGTCCTATTGTCTGGCGTCCTGTAGAAGACTATAAAGCTATATACGAATTACTTGAAGGACAGACAGGACACGTTTTTGAAACTCAGGCCAAGAATCATGGGTTCAGGCCACTTCATGACAATCCTTCTCCAGCCTATTCTTCGACTGCTTTGCACACAAAATACATGGTCTTCATGAGGGCATGAAAAAGGGTAAGTAGGGGAGTGTTTTGAGTCATGGAAAAGGTATGCATATATTATTTATTTTATTATTCTTTTCCTTAGTTATATCCCTTCTACACCCTAAAGTGTTGATATATCAAGGGATTATGGTAAAAATAAGGAAATTATCTATCATCACAATTTAGCTAACTATTATCACTCTTCATGTAGGAAAAGGACGAAATGGAACAACTGTTGTTCTCTAGCCAGGAAACAGCATACAGGCAACAAGCCAAGGATGGAGTGCATAGTTATGGATAAGAGCAAAGAAGATCACAACATCATCGCAAAGACAAAGAGTTAACTAAAGATGGAATATTGCATGAATCCCTCACGATCTCTTGATCCTGAGCGATCATTGCTACTATTTTTCCCTTCTTATCACTTGGCCATTATAAAAGGAAACGATTGTAAAGAGAAGGGGGATGGGAGATTATTCATAAATTACTATTGTATTTTTACTTTGATCATCGACTCTCATTTTTGAAACAAAGTACGAACTGGATATAACTATTTTGAAATTGTTCAATATATAATACAGTTGTTGTTCCTTCTCTCATACTAAAGTATTCCAGCAATGTTCATTGGCGGCTAAGGGCTTGGGCCTGGTGGATTCACTTGATGTTCCTGTATCATTCGTTTATAGTTTTTGTTGTGTGATGCTTTGGTTTGATTTCCATTTATTGTAATTACATCACTTTTCTATTTCATATTCTAAGAATTACTTTGTTATACATGCTGCAGAAGTATTGGTTCAAGTCGTTATTCAATTACCTGTTTCAGTATTTCTTTATTATTATTTCAGATTTAGTCATTTGAGATTAGCATTCTATTTCCAATCTAGTAATCTAGTTCAACGTGCTATCTTGATATTCTCCACTGTAAAGAGAATTGGTTACTCCTGTCTACGCTCTCAGACCAAGATCAATGTTGTTTGGATTAGAAAATACATTTGGAACATTGATTAGTTAAAAGAGAAATGAGTTATTGTTACTATATTCTTGACTAATACTTGAATGACTGTTTGGTTTGGTTTTGTTAGCAGGTTAATCTTTCTTTTAATTGCAATTTGAGTTCACTAGCTGCATCCATTTATTCTTGTATTGGAAAGCATTGTATTGCAATTTAGAAACATTACTCTTGAGTAAATAGCTGCCACATACTATGTACACACTTGAAAAAGAAAATCTTGCCCTGTTATGCTCTTAACCTGCAAGATGATACCGGAATACCAAATATGCGAAGAAATATACCTAGAACATAGAACAGTGAGCAATAACAAGAAGTATTTTATTATTCAGAAAGCAATGTTCACTTGCCTCTTCGAGGGGGCAACCTCCAATAGAGCAGAGCTCGATTACAAAATAAGACAGGATGCTCCTCGCAGGCAGTCTCTATCCTTTATATATGATTCATACATGCAATACCATGGGGAAATACCATGGTTCTTATTAATACCATCTATCTAATACCATGGCCCATTTGTAACTAACTATGGTCTTGTCATTAAATGTGGGTTAACCACTCACAATTATTAATACAAGTTTTATTGACTCTTTACTTAACTACAACTATGACTTGATCCTACTACATAAATAAGGGGGTTAAGGTGGGATCCTAACATGCCATACCCAATAAAAATAGCCTTGTCCTCAAGGCTGAAGCTGTGGAAACTGTTGAAGAATAGTGGCTAGTTCCCAGGTTGCATCTTCCGGAGTGGTGTTTTTCCACTTGATAAGGACTTCCTTGATCATGCAACCATGCAGGTGGCATTCTCATGTGTCCAGGACCTGTTTAGGTTGGAGCCAAGATTGACCCTTCTTCATCCATTTTAGGTAGACTAGTTTGAATTCTGCAATTGTTCCCAATCACTTTCTTGAGGCATGAGACATGGAAAATTGGATGGATTTTTGCATTGGGTGGCAAAGCTAGCTTGTAGGCCACTTCTCCAATGCACTGATGTAATTGATATGGTCCATAGAATTTTGAAGATAGTTTCTGACAACCCTTGTCTTTGAGTGATGTTTGCTTATATGGTTGTAGCCTCAAAAATACCTGATCCCCTTCTTCACATTGGCGTTTTGAGAAATGCTGATCTACCTATTGCTTCATGCAGTTTTTAGCTTCATGAAAATTCTCTCTAAGAAGGGCCAGCATGGTTGTGCAGTTTTGTAGGAGTTGATCCACTGCTTGTACCTTTGAGCACCCCTTGATATAAGAAGTAGGGGAAGAGGGAGTTGACCATAAACTGCTTCATATGGAGTCATTTTGGTGGTGGCATGATAGTTGGTGTTATACCACGATTCAGCTAGAGGTAACCACTATACCAAGAGATGTTTCTTTTCTAAAGTGAAACACCTAAGGTAGGTTTCCAGACATTTGTTGATTGCTTCAGTTTGACCATCAGTTTGTGGATGATAGGAAGTACTGAGTTTTAGTTGCGTACGTTGTAGCTTGAAGATTTCTTGCCAAAAATTAATGGTGAAGACCGATTCATGATCAGACACAATGGAAGTGGGCATGCCATGCAATTTGAAGATCTGATCCATGAAAGATTGAGTGACCAAAGTCGGTGTAAAAGAGTTGGGCAAGGCATAAAAATGAGCATACTTAGAAA
Organism: Pinus taeda; assembly: GCA_000404065.3. Taxonomy (NCBI): domain Eukaryota; kingdom Viridiplantae; phylum Streptophyta; class Pinopsida; order Pinales; family Pinaceae; genus Pinus; species Pinus taeda. The sequence goes on along the minus strand of APFE031437190.1, from coordinate 35,598 downwards.
GTTTGTCCACAACCACCATGATGACTAACTTTTTTCCTGACTTTGGAAGACTTGTAATGAAATCCATAGAAACCTCTATCCATATTGATGCCAGGATGGGCAATGGTTGTAATGTGCCTGGTGCTTTGACTGTATCTACTTTGTGGCTTTGATAGATTTCGTATTCCCCTACAAAAGTAAGAATGCCCTTTTTCATGCCTGTCCAAAAAAATGATCTTCGAGTGTGAGCATACATCTTCTAAAAGCTTGAATGTCCTACAGTGGGGGATGAGTGCAACTCCACCAAAATGCGGCTCTTGAGGGTGGATGTTGGTGATATTACGACTCTGTCCTTATAGCGAAGAATCTCATCCTGCCACGAGTAGCCCTTGATGGAATCTGGATCCGTCTGCAATTGAGTAATGAGTTGGGAGAGCCAGGGATGTGAAAATTTTTCCCTGCGAGCCACTTCAATCCATTCTAGAATGGGAAGGGAAATTGCGAGCAAGGTACTTTCCTCTTCAAATTGGCGAGATAATGCATATGCTACAATATTTTCACACCCTTTCTTGTAAATTATCTCATAATCATATCCCAGCATTTTGGCGAGCCATTTATTTTGTTGTGGTGAGGATAGGTGTTGCTCCCAAAAATATTTAAGACTTTGATGGTCTGTGCGGATTTGGAAGCATCGCCCCAATAAGTAAGGTCACCAGGTATCTACTGCATGTAAGATGACCATCATCTCCTTCTCATAGGTAGATTGTCCCAGATTCCTCCCACTTATTTGTTGGCTTGTGAAGGCCAAGGGTCAACCTTCCTGCATTAAGACTACCCCAATACCCGTACCCAAAGCATCACATTCAATGACAAAAGATTTGGTGAAGTCGGGTAGTGCTAAGACTGGAGTGGAACATATGGAATTTTTGAGAGATGTAAAGGCTCGTTGTGCTTCATCATTCCAGAGGAATGAATTTTTCTTAAGGAGTTGAGTGAGGGGCTTTGCAATGTGACCATAATTGCAGACAAATTTGTGATAGTAGCCTGTGAAACCGAAAAATCCTCTCATGCTCTTCAAGGTCTTAGGTTGAGGCCAATCCTACATTGCCTGGATCTTTTTGGGGCCCACCCTGACACCTTCACGCCCCACAATGTGGCCCAAATACTCAACTTATTCCATGCCAAAAGAACACTTGGACATCTTAACAAATAATTTATGCTCGCGGAGCAATTGCAAGAGCAAATCTACATGTTGAAGATGTGCGACCCAAGTGCGACTATAGATGAGGATGTCATCGAAGAAAACAAGGACAAATTTTCTGAGATATGGTTTGAGCAGGTGGTTCATAAGGCTCTGAAAAGTAGATGGGGCATTACAAATACCAAATGGCATGACCAGGAATTCATAATGGCCTTCATGAGTTCTGAAAGCAGTCTTTGGAATGTCGACTTCTTTCATGCGAATTTGGTGGTTTCCTGAGCGAAGATCAAGCTTAGTGAAGAATTAAGCCCCATTTAGTTCATCCAGCAAATCATCAACAACCGGGATGGGAAATTTATCTTTGAATGTCAACTTATTGAGGGCCCTGAAGTCTGGACACATATGCCATTCCCCATCTTTCTTGAGCACCATGACCACCGATGATGAATAAGGACTAATGTTGGGACGAATGATGTTTGCTTCCAAAAGTTCCTTGATTATTTTTTCTATTTCATTCTTTTGGGTGAACGGATATCTATATGGGTGCACATTTGGTGGTTGGGCCCCTGGGACCAAAGTGATGCTATGATCATGTTCCCCTCTCAAGGGTGGAACCTCATGAGGTTTGTCAAAGACTGGCAGATGGTTATTTAAGATATGTTGCAACTCAGGATGAATCGGAAGAGAATTTGGTTTAAAGGCCCGGATGGCATTAAATTGAGCTATAACTCCATGATGGCCCTTTTTAGCAATTTTTCCATTTGATGTGTGCTGATGATAGAGGGAGCTCCCGTCTGGAGTCTGTGAAGGGTATGTGTGTCATTGTTCTACTTAAAGCTCATATATAACTCCTGGAAATCAATTGTGATTGGGCCAAGTGTGTGAAGCCATTTAGCACCTAGGACAATGTTGCACCCTCCCATGTGTATGGCAAACATGTGGGTGTTTAACTTATAATCCCCCATTTGAAGTTTGACATTTTCACAATGGCCTTTAGATTTCATTGTTCCCCCATCAACAATTTGGACTTAGAAGTTAGAAACTACTTGTACAAAATAATGCACTGCTTCCGTGACTTTTTGATGGATAAAATTATGTGTACTTCCACTATCAATCGAGACTACTACTGGGTGATGCTTAATAAAACCTCTAATTATGAGAGTTTGAGGTGAAGAAATCCTTGCCAAAGCATGCAGTGAAATCACTATATCTTTATGTACATTTTCCTTCTGGTTGTCCTCTTCTTCCTCCTCTGGTTCCTCAAGTGGTGGGGCTTCCTCCGATGAGCTGTGATTAGTAGCATCAATTTGAAAAAAATTGGGCTCCTTGCATTTATGCCTGGGGGATTATTTGTCATCACAGTAGTAACATAATCCCTGCTTTATTCTTTCCGCCATTTCTGTAGGTGACACCTTTTGAACTTAAGTGTTTGGCTAGTGCTTTGAGCCTATGGGGGGCGACCCTTGGCGGTGAAATTTGGCCGATTGGACTGGGCCGCTAATGCACGTTCTACTTCAAAAGCTATCCTACAAGCCTCCAGCCATGAGGGAGGGTGGTGCAGTCGGACGTGAGCTTGTATGGCCTCTTTAAGACCACTGATAAAACATTCCGTGTAGAACTCATCTTGTATACCTAAAGTGCGGAAAGCTAAGGCTTCAAAGGCTATAATATATTCATCCACTGTTCCAATCTGTCGGAGCTTAGTGAGACGACCCAAAAAAGCACAGTCATGGTCAAAGTGATCCATAAGAGCTTTTTTTAATGCATCCCAAGTCAAGGGCCTTCCATGGAAACGTTGATGCCATTGCCACCATTGCCATCTTTCATTGTCCAAGTACATGCTCCCCACACTAAGCTAAGTGGCATTATCCAGGATGTAATTCAGATTGAAATATTGCTCCATTTGTGCTATCCATGTTACTGGGTGAGAGCCATCAAATTTATGCATGTCCAGCTTGGGTGGTCATGGACAGAATTGTTGATGGGCACCCCAGAGGTGAATAGAGTGGCTAGACTCACCCTCACTATGTTCATTGCCAATATATGCCTCCTCACAGGCTTCTATCTTGCCCATAGAGAGTATTGTAGTTATTTTCATCAGCTGGTATTGGATGCCTTTCAACAATGCTTCAAGTTTGTCGATCTTCTCATTCGCCATAGCTTGAGCTCTAGTTTCTACCATGCACCGATCCGATGTACTGGAAATTTTGGGACTGCCCAATTTTTTTGGCTCTAACAATTGAATGGTACCACCTTGCTCAGCTTGTCATCCTGATTCTGATGGGCTAAGTCACCAATGAGCACCCCTGGGGGGTCTCAGACTCTTTTTTTTAAAACTCCTAATAGAGTTTTATTCCTTGCTTAGGAATATTGTAGTAGTCGAATCCTTGAAATGTTAATGCTGCCAAAAGTCCTACGAAAATCACGCCTAGGTATGGGAACCCACACAACTACTCAAATCTGGATGGCAGATTTGATGGATCTGATAGATTTTAATGGCTGATCGGATAGATCTGAATGGTGTAACAGATTACTGCTGTGGATCTGATGGATCTAATAGATATGAATGGTTGTTCTGATAAATCTGAACTACGAGACTGATTGTTGCTGCTGCTACAAAACAACACTTGCGAGATCTGATCTGGTAGAGATTATGCATGATCCAGAGATAGAGAAAGGAACTATGGTCTTGAAGAGTGTCAGGTGCTACAGATCGCAATATACATAAGGGTCTGATAGTAGTACTTGGCCCAATTTGTCAGGGCACTAACCAAGGAAGATTAATCGTACCCTTAGTTGTACAACCCGAATACCCTATCGTACGGGCGAGTAATCTCTCCGAGTGTTGTTCTCGGTGTACTATAGCAGCAAGACGGCCAACGTTTTAGGTATGGCGAGGTTTCAAGGGAGCTAGTGGGCTTCCGATATACCAAGAGGGTACTTGGAAGATAGTCCGTGCTCGGTTCTATCTAATGCGCTGCTACTCGAAGGGGTACCCACAGGGGTTACAAGGAAGTCCAACAAGCGTGACCACCTCTTGTATTTCCTGCGTGCATGCCTCCGAAAATCCACAAGTTTATGCACTCAACAACAGATCCCATGGTTTAAGGACGCTGGAACACGTCTCTAGCCAACAAACAATTTGCTAAAAAATGGAGATCCCACCATCCCTGGAAAGCGCTCTAGTACCACTTCTTATGCTCTTAACCTGCAAGACGATACCAGAATACCAAATATGTGAAGAAATATACCCAGAACATAGAACAGTGATAAATAAGAGAAAGTATTTTATTATTTAGAAAGCAATATTCACTTTCCTCTTCGAGGGGGCAACCTCTAATAAAGCAGAGTTCGATTACAAAATAAGACACGATGCTTCTCACAGTGAGTCTCTATCCTTTATATATGATTCATACATGCAATACCATGGGGCAACACCATGTTTCTTATTAATACCATCTATCTAATACCATGGCCCATTTGCAACTAACTGTGGTCCCATCATTAAATGTGGGTTAACCACTTACAATTATTAATATGGGCTTTATTGACTCTTTACTTAACTATAACTATGACTTGATCCTACAACATAAATAAGGGGGTTAGGGTGGGACCCTAACATGCCTAGATTGATAACTGATGTGAAGATAATTAGGAGTTAAAAAGACACCTTTATACCTCAATACCTATAAACCTTTCCCAGCTTCTAGTGTTATAGAGTGGTAAGAAAGCGAGGTTTATAGTATTGGACCTCAGGGTACATGCAAGTGGTTATGGTTATTATGCATGCAACTATTGTTACAAATTTGTATCATGATGGACTATAGTTCACATGACTCCCTATATAAGCTTGATGTGAATTCAATGGAATGGGAGAATACAATTGAGCAAAAAAGAGAAGAGTATTCTCTTAATCTAGTAGATACATTGAGGAGTCTGAGGGAAAATATTAGGAGTTGCAAGGCATATAACCATAGGTTAATTGAGGCACAGGAAATACTTGCAAGGGCTTAAGAAAAGCAAGTTGAAGTCAATGCAGTTATTCTTTAGAGCCTTTCAGACTTACAAAAGCAGGGACAAATGGGGATCAGTCTTGGAGATAGGCAGGAGGAGAAGAATAATGCTGCATATGGTAGTAGGTCTCTAAAAGGGAACAAGTTGGACAAAGAGGATATATTGAAGGGTGGAAAATTCTTGGATGCACCTAACAAGAGGATTGATATGCATAGATTCTACTCTAACAATTATTCCATGAGACATCATTTCCATTGCCACTAGAATCATAGGAAGAGTGAGTATTTTCTAGAGGATTTTAAGAAATCCAAGCCTCCTACTTTTGATGGTGAGTTGATGAAATCATAAGATGCAAAAGCACGGTTTCTTGGGATGAGGAAACTTTTTAGATTGCATGAATACTCAGAGAACATGAAAGCCAAGCTAAACACCTTCAATCTCAAAGGAAAAGTAGATGTTTTGCGGGAAGATCTTTAAGAATGTTAGTGTTAGAAAATTATATATTACAGAGCATTGGAACACATAAAATATTGCAGAAATATAAACACAGAAAATGCGTAAAACAAGAGAGACACAGGTATACGTGGTTCACCTAGTTTGGGCTACATCCAGCCTGAACAGTCAGTCCTTCCTTTCTATTATCCAGCAAAATGAAGAGACACAACCTACAGCAGATCCAATGTAATATCCTCTATTTTCTCTCATAGTCTCACCTCTCTATTTCTCACTCGAAGAATACACATCTATTACACCGCCTCAAATACAATGCCCTAAAATAAAGAGAGGGGTTTCCTTCTAGGGAAAAAACCCTAAACTAAACATAAGTTCTACTATCATATCATCTGCCTAATGAATGGCCCTGATCGACTAGAAATTACTATACTTTTACAAGGAAATTTTACATCTATTTTTAGCTTCGAGAGACCGCTGGCCCCTGGACACCCGAGCTGGGGGGGATCAGTCCCCACAAACCCCCGTGGGGGGGACAAGTCCCCCCCCCCACACCCCACCACGTAGAGGGGTGTACAAACTTCCTGGGGTATACATCTGGCTAAAACAAAGACCTCTAAACAATCATGACCATACTCAACAGTTAGAGGCATTAGAGAAGATAAGTTGACTTGGGGAGAGTTTGAAAAATGCTTAAGGAAGAAGTACCTATTTGAGAGGTATTATGATGGAAAGGATAAGGAATTATATGATCTTGGGATGGTTTCCATGATAGATGAAGAGTATACAACAAAATTTCTAGAGTTGCTAAGGTATTTTCCCTATCTCAAGGATGAGAAAGAAAAGATCTAAAGGCTCTTTAATGGAAAACCACTATAAGTTAAAGATTGGATTGAGTTTGATGAGCCTCTTTCATTAGGGGAAGATATCATGAAATTAAATCATTATTATGAGTAGTCAAAGTGCAAGCTTGAGTTAAAGCATGACTAGAAAGGTAATGAAAAGACTAAAGGAAAATGACCCAAGAAGCAAGGAAGATCTTAGGATGCAGGTGAGAAATAAAATGTAGTCCCTCATAAGAAGTTTAATGCAGCTATGAAGGGATATGGGTCTCATACTAGAGAGTAGAAAAATAAAGGAAATGGCATGGAACCATTGAAGTGTTGGATTTGTAGTAAATACCATCACAAGAAGGATTGTGATGGAAGGTATGCTTCATGATCAACATCTATTATTGTGATGGAAGGTAAGCTTCATGATCAAGTTGTTTCCTTTTTTATTGATCATGGATCTAATTATTTCTATGTTAGTCCTGAACTTTTGGATTAGTGTCATTTGAATAAAGAAGTGCATGCAGAATCTTGGTTGGTGCAGTTGGCTATGTGGACCAAGAGAAGAGTTCATCATTAGGTGAGGTCTTGTACATTTGAGCTGAATGGTATGAATACATAAACACATCTAAATTTGCATTCTTTGGGTTCATATAACATGATTTTGGGCATGGACATTTTGTTTAAACACAGGACTAAGGTAAATTTCTATGACAAGGTAATTGAGTGCCTCGATGATGATGGAGAAAAGAGAGTCTTGGAGGGAAAGAAGAAGCCTACATAAGAAAGAATGGTTACAACTATGCAATCTAAGCATAGTTTCAGGAAAAGGTGTGTATTATTTGTAGTTCATGCTTCTAGTGAAAAAGGGAAGGATGTTGAGGATGATGATGTCTTGATATGTGTTTCCTACAAAGATTCCAGAGTTTCCTCCTCATAGAGAGGTGGATTTCTCTATTGAGTTGATACCAGGGGAAACACCAACATATGAGGCACCACACATCATGAGTACTCCAAAGTTGGTGGAATTGAAGTTGTAACTTAAAGAGATTCATGATAAGGGATACATAAGGCCAAGTGTGTCACCTTGGGGTGCATCAGTGATTTTTGTAAAGAAGAAGGATGGTGCCCTCAGATTGTGCATTGATTACATGCAGCTGAACAAAGTAACTATCAATAACAAGTATCCATTTCCATAGATTAATGATTTGTGATCAGCTGAAGGGAGCATAAGTATTTTCAAAGATTGATATCATCATGAACACATAAAAGAAGAAGAAATCTACAAGACAACATTCAGACCAAGGTATGGGGACTATGATTTTTTGGTGTTTGCCTTTGGTCTTACCAATGTTGTAGCCACCTTCATGTGTTTCATAAACAATGTGTTCCATACCTACCAAGACAAGTTTGTGATAGTTTTTGTTGATGATATATTGGTATACTCCAAGAATAAGGAAGAGCATGTAGAGAACCTAATAGTGGTATTAATATTGTTTAGAGGGCATTAATTATATGCCAAGCTCCGCAAATGTAGTTTATTTTAGTCTCTTATTCATTACTTAGGAAACGTTGTTTCCAAGGAAGAGAAAATAGTAGATCTAGAAAATATTAAGGCTATCATGGAGTGGCCAACTTTAAGGAATGTGGATGAGGTTAGATCATTCATGGGACTAGAAGGTTATTACAAGTGTTTCATCAAGAACATCTCTAATATAGGATATTGTATCACATCTTTACAAAGGAACATAAAGAAGTTTTATGGACTGAGAAGTGTGCTGCTAGTTTTGAGTAGTTGAAGCATTTTCTTAAAAGTGCTCCAATTTTGAAGATTGCAGATCCTGATAAGGAGTTTGTGGTCTATGAAGATGCATGTAAGGAAGGACTTGGTGGATTCCTAATGTAGGAAGGGTAGGTGGTTTGAATTGAGTCAAGAAAGGTGAATGAGCATGAGAAAAACTATTTGACTCATGTTCTTGAGTTGACAAGAATCATTCATGCATTGAATATGTGGACACATTATCTCCTTGGCAAGAGGTTCATCTTGATGAGTGATTAGAGTGGGATGAGGTACTTGTTGGACCAATCCAATGTAAATTATGGGCAATCTAGATGGTTAGATACTCTCAATGAGTTTGATTTGGAGATCAAGTACATTGAAGGAAAACAGAATAGGTTTGTGGATGATCATAGTAGGAGAGCTTAGGTTGTTAGATGTGTAGCATGTTGGGTCCCTATAATACTAGTGATTACCCCATTACTATTATATTTGTACCCCTTATTAATATTGTTGTGCCCTTATTGTCCCCATATTTTTATTACTGGGCCCCACATAATCCCTCTATTGTTATTTTTGTGGCTTTATATTATTATTGTTAGGTCGGCTGGGTTATATAGTGACTCCTTAGACTCCTATATATATAAAGGAGGTTTTATCATTTGAATCATCCAAGAATTTTTCATTTTATGTAATGCAAAGGAGGTTGCCCCTCGAAGAGGCTGAATTCTAAGGCATTGATCTATCTTTTCTATCTTTTCTTGAGCTGGTTTCATAACATTTGGTATCGGAGCTTTGGATTCTATGGTTTTGCTGCTCCAAACAGGTCATCGTGGCATTTTCGCTATAACTTTTTTTCTAGAACGTTTCCGAAGCTAAACAAAACCCATTTGAGAAGACATCACACTGAATCTCAGGTCCGAATTTCATAGCTTTTTGCACTTTATTTGTGGAGATATGAACTAAGGAAGTTGGTCCTTTGGCAGAATCCTGAATTACATTCAAAACAGGTGACCTGGCGAAAATCGTCATAACTGTCTCTTTGAGCATCAGATTGAAATTTCGTAAGAAGGTACAGAAGGAGGACGGACTTTAGTTTCTTGTATATATTTTTAGATCCAAATGTAAAAACAGGGACACGTGGCACGTCGTACAAGTTCGCTCTACTGAATTAGTCTATAATCAAGTCACTGTGGGAGATTTGGCCTAACTATTCATTGGAGAATCCACTTCGGGTCAGACTGGTGGCATTGGAAAGAGGACATAGAGACCTACCACAGGTTGCAATTTTAGAATTGGCTGATCTGAAATTACAGAGATACATCAGAGGCAATATCGAGCTCCTACAAAGTGAAAAAGGGTGTGTATATTTTTTTAAATGTTTTCTTAAGCTTGGTTTGAAAAATTATTTTGAAGGAATTCAAAGGGCATA
>APFE031437190.1:0-23435 GCA_000404065.3 Pinus taeda | reverse complement strand
GGGGTTCCTTAGGGCGAGGTAGGAGACAGTGTTGATGCCTTTAACTGAAGTGGATGGTCAGGAATGAAAGAAAGAGAGCTAAAGAGAGAAAACAATAACTTTGAATTCTCTTTAGACAATAGAAAACATTGAAATTAAACAAACTTAAAAGCAGAGCATGGCAAGCATGAATTCTTACTTTAACACTTCATTTGTTTAAGGTGCAGAAGTAAAGAAAGGAAATGAATCACATAAAAAAGCTTACAAGAACATTGAGAAACGCACCATCAACACATGAGTCCACAAGAATCCCAAAGAGGACTGCAAAACCCTGGTCTTCCTTAGCCAAAAATTGCAGAGATACAGTGAAATAATACAATGATAGCTTCTCCCTCAAGAGTCCAACCATGAAAATGAGTATGAAAGTACATAAGATAGATGATCTAACCTCTTTCCCTGCCTCTAGGGGTCGAGCTCACTATCCTAGGAGCTGTTTCAACCACTTCTAAACTTAGCACTACAAACTAGGCAATCATAACAACTTGCCTAAACTTGGAAACCAATTCATTCATTTAATTTTCACCTATTTCATGAATGAATCTTATAGAAGAGATACATAAGAGTAAAAGTATCATAAAAGTACCATAATTACATCAAATAGAATCATCATTCACCTCAAAAAGTCAAACTGAGTCAAATCTGCATTTTCTGGGCTGTATAATGCATTTCTGGGCAATTCTGCCTGACATGTCGCGCCCCCTACCTCACATGTCGCGCCCCTTTGGAGCCATGTTTGGGGCACTTGCAGGTGGAGAAATTTGGCAAGAGTAGGTTTGTTAGAAAGGTATGTGAGTCTACTTTCCAACCCAACTAAAATTTTTGGATTTGGAGTTTATTTGCCCTGTCAAACATCAATTCTCCCAAGACAGCTTTCTGCAGTTCAAAAAGGTGGCAGAAAGTCAAATTTTGCATGTTTTTTGACTTTCTGGAGGCCCAAAACTTCACAAAATCTCAAGTCCATACATGTGCATATGTAAATTTGCATGAAAAATCTGGAAATGCTGAGTTTTTTTCAAATGGAGTTTCCGGGACGACGCATCTCACCGGGGGTGAGACGCCTTAATGAGCAAAAACCTGTAAATTGCCAAAAAATTCACAAATGACAAAATTTTCTTCAAATTTCTTCAAATTTGGGCTGGGAGTCCCAAATCAAGTACCATGCTCAGTCAAAGAGGCTTTGGCCGAAATTTGGAGTGGATCGGGCGTTTTCCTTCGTTTTTGTGCTTTGGCCAACCGTCCTTGGAGCACCTTCGTTCTCGCTGGTATTTTTGACATTTCTTTAAAACCATGACACCTGTGCAAACAGTGAAGGAGGTGTTTCTTCCTTGGCATATTTTGGACAAAATGCTCTCTCAGTTTTGAAAAAATCATCTTTGATTGCTCAGAAACATCATTTTAGTGAAACTTATCCCGATGTGTGGAACAAGGGTTTTGGTCGAAATGAAGCGAAAGGAAGGGGATAAGGGGCTTCTAAATTCTTGGGGAAATTTTTGGGAGTGGGGAGGGATGTTAGGAAGCAGGGGAAAGTGGAATCTTAGAGATTGAGTGAGGGGAAAGGGTCCAAAAGAGAAAAACACAGGCCCAACCTAGAAAATTGCCAAGTTGTAGCTAGAAACTAGGGTTTGTGCAAAAATGAGGATTTTGGGGGATCTGAGTGTTGGAAAGCATTTGGTAAGGTAATTTAAGGATATGGGAAGGTGTATGAACATCAGGAAATAAGTTTTTCCATTGATTTGACCGTCCAAGAGAAATTGGCTTCAAAACCCTAGGAGAGGGAAATGAACTTGCCAAGGCACAACTGAAGCATGAACAAGGTGTAAAATGACTCATTAGACACTGAGATGATAAAGAAAACCCTATGAATTATGATAGACTTAGCTGAATGATGACCTGGATTGGCATTTGGGCAACTTTAGAAGGAGTTAAAGCAAACCCTAGACCTAAAGCCTAGTGACCAAATTTCGCTTGTAAACTCTTTGAAATGACAAAATTTGACCTTAACACTCTGAAACCACTTTGTAAGAGCATATTTGATCACTGGAGGAAGGCTGGAAAGACTGAAACTAACAGCATGCATGTGCACAATGACATGCATGCTGTTGCATTCCCTTGCATGCAATCAACAACACTAATCACCTTGTCTACTCTATGCCAGTTGCTGGGATGGATCTATAACTTGTATGGACGTAGTTTCATCCGTGAGTGCATGTTACGCCCCTTGTTGTACCTGTTCTTGCTGCAACTCATTCTCTCATCTATGCAGCTCCTGTTCTTCCTTGAGTTGTTGCTTCAACACATGCAACTCCTTCTTTTTTCCATTCTCTGCTTCACGCAATATTCATGTTGCGTCATCACCACATAGCCTGAGTCTCCAAAGTTGCTTTCATAACAAGTGGATCTTCTTAAGCTTGCAACTTTTTTTCTACTTCTGTGTTGTCAACAACCTTCCTCTTGTGTTCGTTGCATCCGGTATGCTGCCTTAAGTTGTTGTTGATGGTGTTGCTTGTTATGATGTTGTTGCCATCATATCTTGATATCCTTGTTTATAAAAAACTTGATGTCTGCATGGGTAAGCAAGTTCATAGACACTTGATCGACTGCATCCCCGAGTGTGCTGTGAACGGTGTCTTCTACTCTGCTCTCCTGGAAGCCACTATACCTATTCTGCTGAGAGACAAATGAACATCTGCGATACCTGGAGAGATGGAAACACTCATGGAAATCAATCTGTCAGTTAGAAACCAAAATGAACTTGAGAATTGACTTGCAACATACTTGTGTGACTCATCATGAAGGTTGTGCAATTTCCATCGGGAGGTCGGGAGACTGACTGCCAAAACTGCGAGGCATAGTCCGGGCTATCCTGAGGCTGACTGACTGCTGGAACTGTGCAATGCATAGTCCAGCCTGGCCTCCTGAGGACTGAAACTGCACAATGTGAAATTTTAATCAATAATGACATGCAACCAACAAACTAGATTAAGTAATTTCTGGGGCCAACATGACACTGCCTCCAAGAATTGCACAATGCAATCCTGGAGGTCAGTGCCTTGCTAGATTTGTGTAATTTTTGGAGGGAAGGCAAATCCTTCGCTTCCAGAAATGCGCAGTGCTAGTCGGGCAAGGCACGGTTCGGGCCAAGGTAGCCTAGTCCGCCAGACGGGCGACTAAAAATATGAGAAGCGTGAATGCATGAGGAGATGAGTGCAAAGAAGAGTGAATCATCATTCATGCAAACAACAAGTGCAAGATTTAGGAAATGGGAAAAAATGCAAGTGTATGAAGCAAGTCGCCATAACGATGTCCGTCCGTGCAAAAACACTTCCATGCATGCGACAACAGTGAGATGCAAACGAAAACTGAAACGATGCTAGTACAAGCTAGGATGCATGTAAACGATAACAAGCGCTCACTGAAATCGGGTAGACAACCCTCACACAAAGAGAAACGCAAAAAGTGACAAGAACGCAACACAAGTAATGAACATTGAGCTTACCCAAAGACAACTGAGCTGAATGTGTCGACGAACCCTAGATGCAATGTGGGATGTCAGAGATGCATGGTCAATGTAAGGAATGAGTTCTGTAGCATCTAGTTGATGAGTTTTGATAAGATCAAGGTTGTGACGCGCATGCCACAAATCTAGGAAAAGCGACACTTGGTGGGAGGTTTATGAGATGATCCTTGCATGTAACCTCCAGCTACTAAAAAAAAAATCTTTAAATCAAGGGATGCCTTTGCAAGTTGCCTTGGGAGGAGCAGCCCATGCATGCAAATCAATTTTTCTTGGTCCCAGAGGGACCTGGTCAACTCAACTGCACATGCAAGAGCCTGCTCAATTGCTGGGAGAAAATGTGCATTTATGGGAGGGAGATGGGCTGGCTTCCTAGGAGATTTGCGCAATTTCTGTGCAGGGCAGATGACTGTTGCCCATAATTGCACAATTCCTGGGCTAAGAAACCCTGCTAGGAGGAATTGTGCAATTTTCTCAGTGAAGCTTGACTGGCAGATTTGCACAATTCTGGAGCCTAATCACTACCAGGCAGAATTGCGTAATTTCTGAAGGGAAGGTTGGTTGCCCTCCAGAATTGCACAATTTCTTGAGGGAGCTTCTCAGCCTGTAGCTAGACCAAGTCTGGAAGAACAACTTGTGAGGGGAATGCAATAAGCTCTGATGGACAGACTATCATTCTGCAAGAAAATCACTGAAGCTTGTGTACTTGACGAAGCAAGACATGTTGCTGTGAAAGGTTGGTAGGGAGGCACCAAAATGAAGTTAAGGAAAAATTTTGGAGGGTGTTTGTAGCCGCTACAACACAGTTATACTTCGAGGAGTGAGGTGGGGTTGTTGGAAGATCAGAAAGACAATAAAGATTTTCTTAATATTGATAATTACTTGTGAGGTTTCTTATTATTACGATTCTTTATATATTCTTTCTTTAGTTCATCAAGCAATTACAAAAAGCAACAACACATAAAACAATGAACACAAGATGTAGGCACATGCTAGGGAAAATCCCCCCTCGAGGGGAAAACCCAGTCAAAGTACTTCTTCCTTTCAATAATATTCTATGATACTCTTCACCCTAGACCAAGACTAGACCTTCCCTCCACACCAAGTCAACCTCTAGAAGATTTACCTCTTCCCAACAACTTCGACTATGCAGGAACATGCAACAGCTAACAACTTCCAACAATAGTCCAACTTTGAAGACTTCATTCTCCCAATCCAAAGCACGAAACAGAGAGAGACCACCACTAAAATTTCTGTTTTCCTTGACTCCTTAGACTCCCTAAAACTCACATTCACTTCGTCTTCTTGGAAACATACTTTCCTAGCTTCCTACTTTGAACTTCTTCCCAACAAATATATTTTCACACTTCTTCCCAATAGAGAGATAATGAGAAGTGAAACTCAAAATGAATTCAAAGTCCTTCCTTTTATAGGCTTTTTGTGGGGTTGAATGGGTCCTTAGGCTGACTTGATCTTCTCTTAGGATGACATGGTGTGGAGGTTACATAATTCATATTTGACCCAATACTTAACCTTTTTACATGATTCAAAAGCCGAAGAAGGGTCTCTTTAAATATACAATAATTCTATAAATCGAGAATAAATCCTAGAAGTCCTTAATGGGGAATTTGACCTAAAACATGGTGACCCAAGAATGAAACCCGTGCTTTAATAAGTCACAATAAAAATAATAATAATTCTCTTCTTTATTCTTTTGACAATTACATTACATAATGACTCAAGTACATTATTGAAGACCGAACATAGTTACTTTTTCCAACACTCCCTCTTAACTAGGGAGGTATTCATAATGTACATATACAACGGAAGATCTCAAACTATAAGAACCATGAAGAACTTTAGGCACTTCAACGCCATGGACTAGATTCCTGACCAGGGAAATCTATCCAACCAGTCAATCAATTTAGGCACCGCAATGCCATGGACTAGATTCCTGAACAAGGCAATTTATCCAACTTGTCACTCAATAGTTTAGGCATCGCAATGCCATGGAATAGATTCCTGACTAGGGAAATCTATCTTGGTGGGACCAAAATGGACTCAAGCTTTCAACCCCTCTAGGTACCATCAGGCTTACTTGATAACCATCAACCCAAAAATCCAGGTGTGTATCCAAAACAGAGCCCTTTGATCAACACCACCTTTCCAACTTTGGGACTCAGAAATCAACACTAAGTGCCAACCGGATGTCTACCCAGTCAATTCTTCACTCACAAAGCCTCAATACCCCTTGATCTAGTAGATCAAGAATAGCCAATCTCTCCCAATCAAACTAATTGGTAACCAACATGGTTTCCTTCGACAGATTCACCTGTACAAACACAACCCCAATCAATAATATATTTTCACATGTACATAATGAAATACAAACCTCTAGGGTCTTCCATGAAACAAATGTTGCTTCCCAAATTTCTATAGTAGGATTATCAACTGAATATTTGACATAAGATTCCCCAATCATATATTTTCTTCCTACTTCATGTGCAACAACATATTCTTTAATTGGATCCTGCTTTCCTTCTTTCAACAACACTTCAAAATGCATTCTCCAATTTCCTTTTCCTATTCATGGTCTTCACTCAGACTTATGAATGTTAGTCCTAGTTTAGTGCATGATACATGAAGAAGAGAACCATATCTAACACTCCCGCTTAACCAGGAAGCACCTGTTTATCCTAACTCCCTCTTTATATTAGAGATATCTCTTTTATTCATGCTTCTTCGGGGAGATCAACTTCTTCTTTTTTGAAAAAGGAGATCTTTTCGTGGCTTCCAACCATTTCATCAGAGTTATCATAAACCTCATCATGCTTGTCACGTTGAGCATATTCACCAAGTTGAAGATTGTGTACCAACACAACTTTCTTGTCACATCGAGCATCTTCACCAAGTTGAAGATTGTGTACCTGCACAACTTTCTTGTCACATTGAGCATCTTCACCAAGTCGAAGATTGTGTACTTGCACAACTTAGATAGCAAGTACAACCAAAACTATAGAAGCATGATGTTAGCCATATAAAAAACAAGGAAGTATTTGAACTTTATTCATATAAGATACCCAGATTTAATTATAAACAAGAGACATATACTTTTCGACATCTTGCTAGGGACTTTTTCATACACCCTAGACTACTTCATAACAACACACATTCCATCTAGGGTTTCAATATGTCTTCCAAAGGTATGACATTACTAAGTTTTATAAATTATGAAGCCTCAAAGGCATTGAAAATGAGAGAGGGGAGTGAGTGCCAAAGTATAATTTTAAAAACTCTCCGGCATTTTAGTGTAATGGGTTTCTGATATTATGCATGTATCTTATAGTTTGACTGGACTGTGTATTGAAGTGCTGAATAGTGATTGCGTTGTTTATTAAAAAGCTTGAATTACCTTCCTATTCTCTGTTTAATGTTACTGTGTATTGGAGCATTTTGATTCATTTTGGTTTCGTTTCTCTTCATTGTGAAAACGTATTGTTGCTGTCACTTTAATCTCATTTCATTACAGTCGGAGTGATACTCTGTTTGAGTAGAGTAATGGCATAGGATCGAGACATTAGAAGGAAAACACGGAGGCATCGGATTCTCCTTATCAGAGGTTCCACGACATATGTTAAGCTTGATAAAGCCATAGGGCATCCATTGTGAAACCTGTTTGTTTGTGGCAGCGTCCCAGGTTTTGGAATTGGCTTTTGCTTGAGGACGAAGTCAAAGTGACTGCAAACAGGGGATTGCATATTGAGGTTCATAGTATTCACAGGTTTGAATAAAAAATTCTCCACAGAACAGCTACAGAAGCTTCACAACGATTTCGTTATGGTCGGTGCAGTCAAGGCTAATTTTTGTGTGTCTATATAATAGAGAAGAGCTTTCCCACAATTAAATTTCGTTACACAATTCTAGAATCATGAAAGAAGTTTGGTTTCAAATAGCTTCATGAGAACGCCGCTAAATTGTGGATTTGACCAGTGAGAATATCATAAAGTTTCTGTGTGATATATATATCACTGCTTCAATATCTTTATTCATCTATTGCTATCATCGTCTGAGATAATTAGTTTAGTAGTCCGGATCGTGAAGCGGAGCCTTACAAACCTCTACTGGCTACTCAAGAGTGACATGAAACCTCACTGTTGAAGCAAGAAATCAATCAACCTCGATCAGAGAATGTGTCCCTAAGAGAGTCACTAAGAAATCCAATCTGTTCAATCTGTGGAGGACGATGACTTAATGGGGATCTCATGTCATTCGACGAATAGCAGCTACGACATGAGAATGCTCGCTTGAAAGATGAGCTGGACAGGGTTTGTGCTTTGTGCTTTGTGTGCGAATGAAACTCATGCACTGCCTGCCTTCTCGATTCAAGGTGGATATAAGAGTGGCACCGGGAACTCATCAAACAGAGGCTGCAGTAAACAAGCAACTCAATGACAAGGAATGTGTGGCAGCTGCTTTAGAGATTCCAAATATTTTGGAGATGGTAGATGATTGTCTTGTTCCTACGAACAATTTATTACAGAGGGTGCTAAAACAGCTGGCGTTTCAGGTATAATTGGCATTGACATTGATTTCAATAGATTTGCAATTGCAAGGAATTTTGAAGTCACTGAGTTTGTGAATCCCATAGATTTTGAGAAGCCTATACAACAGGTGATCGTTGATATGACCGATGGGAGTGTTGATTATAGCTGGAGTGTGTTGGAAATGTCAGTTTAATGCGAGTTGCAATCGAATAGAAGGTATGTGGTGCTAGTATTCAACTGGAAATGAAATTCAGTTTATATGAATTGGTTGCCATAACAGAGTGTTTGAAGATTCTGGGTTTTGCGGGTTTAGGCCTGCATCAAGTGGTATCAAAGCAGGAATAGCTCTATTTGAAGATTCAAGTTTTTAGGTTAAGTTAATTGCATGTGATGAATGAATGTTAGATTTTGGAACTGATGAATATTGCAGCACAGAGATGCAGTGCAGTTGAGGAAGTGAAACAAGATCAACAAGATCTTAAAAGGTGAGCTGACAGGTATTATTTATCTCTGGTTTGAAGGTTATTCTTGGATAATTTGATTTACAGGCATAATGAAGAAATCTCAGTGGGAAGAAGTAGATCACAGCTAGAGTGAAGTGATAGAGGAGTCCAGCAAGGTATTCTAAGTGAATGTGGCAGAACCTAAAGATTCAACAGAGGTTGAATAAAGTTGCAGATGAGAAAAGCCTACAGGAGCAGTAGAGGATGCTCGAAAGGTTCCAGCAGAGGACCAATGATTACCAAAAGACCAGATCCGAAGGGAAGGATTGGTGAGGTAAGTGGCAGCAAGAGAGTTTGCTGTAGTAGAGGCTTCATGCAACTCATAGGTGAGGAACTCATGGCGAAGGAGATGATTACTGAAAGTCATAAAGGAGAGAACAGAGGTTCAGAAAGAGGCCACAGTAGAAAAGAGAAGAAATATGCCAATGCGAATGGCATAAGACAACAGTTGACTCAGGAAGAGTATGAGAAAGAGAAAGCTAAGATAGCAGTTCATCTTCAGCTATTGATGGAGTTGTTACGGGAAAATGTGAAAGACCAGAGACATGGTTTACTGATAAGGAAGAGAGTGAAGTGGCAGAGGTTACAACAGAAGAGAGATTTACAGATAAGCATGAAGTTAACAGGGGAGCTGAGGAAGCTTGAGCAGATGATGGATGTACAGTTGAAACGGGAAGAACTCAGAGTAGCTAAGTTGGAAGAGGAGGTTTCCATTGGTGGAACAGAGGAGATGATCATTGATGATTTCTTGAGTTATTGGGCAAATCCAGATCAGCTGGATAATGTAAAACCATGTATTTTTGTAGCTGACAATTGTGATGTGATTACAGGTTTTATTGAGGAGGATGTGCAATCTTGTGAAACTGTTACAGCGCAAGAGGAAGTTGTTGTGGATGTTGAAGAAGAGAATCAGTCTGAAGCACATATAAGGGAAGTAACAGTTGATACGGTTGAACATTTTGTACAAACTGAAAGTTTATGTGTGAATGCAGGGGATGATGATATGCTTCAACAATGCTACAGAGAAATTGCATTGTTGGAATACTGGTTGGAGAATCCAGAGTATGACAGGGAGATTGCAGAAGAAAGAGTCCAGTTCAGTGAACAAGAGGAAAAAGTTGCAAATGAAATTGCAGGTGACAAGCAAAGGAATGTTGCAGAGGAACAGGAAGGTTGGGAGGCTGCAAAATCCATAGTGACAACTAGAGCAACATGTGGGGCGACATTTATGATGACAGCTCAGACAACATTGGTAGTAGCAGAAGAGGCACTGATGCCTTATATTTTTATTCTAACAATTGTTTTGTGAGTACAGGTTTTATTGAAGATGTTGGAGAAAATCTGTTAGATGGAGAAATTGAAATGATGAGGCGGATGATGATGGAAGTATCCTGGAATAGACCAGCAGCAGTATAACAAAGGAGAAGTAGCAAAAGGAAGAAAACAGAAGATGGCGAGAGCACAACCAGTGGAGCAATGCAACATAAAATGTGGAAACCGGGAGAAAGGCAACAAGCAATAGCACATGATGACTTGCAGAACAAAGTGTGGGATCCAGGAAAAACCAAGACCAGAAGACACATGATCAGGAGATCATGATTATTTTCTACCTTGGGAGGCTGATGCAGGAGCATTCAGCCCAAAGGGAAATTATTGTAAATAATAGACATAGGGGGTCATGCATTTGTGGAATTAGTTTCCTAAGTTCCAAGTCAGTTTAATATCTAGGCTTTTAAGTGTGATTTAATCAGATATTCTCAAAATAAATAAGTAAAACTAGGGAGAGCTTTTAGGCATAAAAGGAATGGATGTGGATCATTAAGTGATAAGGAAGATTTTCTATTTTAGAACATGGAAAAAGATGGAATAAAGCCTCAAGATGCTTTTTGCCATATGTATGCATTGCATGTAGAGTTTTAGAGCTTTTAGTTGAGTGATTTTAGGATTTTTTAGATCATACTAAGTTTTATAAATTATGAAGCCTCAAAGGCATTGAAAATGAGAGAGGGGAGTGAGTGCCAAAGTATAATTTTAAAAACTCTCCGGCGTTTTAGTGTAATGGGTTTCTGATATTATGCATGTATCTTATAGTTTGATTGGACTGTGTATTGAAGCGCTGAATAGTGATTGTGCTGTTTATTAAAAAGCTTGAATTACCTTCCTATTCTCCGTTTGATGTTACTATGTATTGGAGATTTTGATTCATTTTGGGTTCATTTCTCTTCATTGTGAAAACGTATTGTTGCTGTCACTTTAATCTCATTTCATTACAGTCGGAGTGATACTCTGTTTGCGCAGAGTAATGGCATAGGATCGAGACATTAGAAGGACGGCACGAAGGCGTCGTATTCTCCTTATCAGAGGTTCCACGACTTATGTTAAGCTTGATAAAGCCATAAGGCATCCATTGTGAAACTTGTTTGTTTGTGGCAGCGTCCCAGGTTTTGGAATTGGCTTTTGCTTGAGGACGAAGTCAAAGTGACTGCAAACAGGGGATTGCGTATTGAGGTTCATAGTATTCACAAGTTTGAATATGAAATTCTCCACAGAACAGCTACAGAAGCTTGACAACGATTTCGCTATGGTCGGTGCAGTCAAGACTAATTTTTGTGTGTCTATATAATAGAGAAGAGCTTTCCCACAATTAAATTTCATTACACAATTCTATAATCGTGAAGGAAGTCTGGTTTCAAATAGCTTCATGAGAACGCCGCTAAATTGTGGATTTGACCAGTGAGAATATCATAAAGTTTCTGTGCGATATATATATCACTGCTTCAATATCTTTATTCATCTATTGCTATCATCGTCTGAGATAATTAGTTTAGTAGTTCGGATCGTGAAGCAGAGCCTTACAAACCTCTATAGGCTACTCAAGAGCGACATGAAACCTCGCTGTTGAGGCAAGAAATCGATCAGCCTCGATAAGAGAATGTGTCCCTAAGAGAGTCACTAAGAAATCCAATCTGTTCAATCTGTGGAGGACGAGGACTTAATGGGTATCTCATGTCATTCGAAGAACAACAGCGACGACATGAGAATGCTCGCCTGAAAGATGAGCTGGACAGGGTTTGTGCTTTGTGATTTGTGTGCGAATGAAACTCATGCACTGCCTGCCTTCTCGATTCAAGGTGGATATAAGAGTGGCACCGAGAACTCATCAAACAGAGGCTGCAGTAAACAAGCAACTCAATGACAAGGAACATGTGGCAGCTGCTTTAGAGAATCCAAATCTTTTGGAGATGGTAGATGATTGTCTTGCTCCTACGAACAATTGATTACAGAGGGTGCTAAAACAGCTGGCGCTTCAGGTATAATTGGCATTGACATTGATTTCAATATATTTGCAATTGCAAGGAATTTTGAAGTCACTGAATTTGTGAATCCCATAGATTTTGAGAAGCCTATACAACAGGTGATCGTTGATATGACCGATGGGGGTGTTGATTACAGCTGGAGTGTGTTGGAAACGCCAGTTTAATGCGAGTTGCAATCGAATAGAAGGTATGTGGTGTTAGTATTCAGCTGGAAATGAAATTCAATTTATATGAATTGGTAGCCATAACAGAGTGTTTGAAGATTCTGGGTTTTGCGGGTTTAGGCCTGCATCATAAACCTTGTATCATATCAGATTATGGAATGTCTAAAAAAACACATCTCTATAAACCTATAATAAGTTGTTATATTCTCTTATTTTAATTATTAAACAATTAGAACTCAAGTTCAAATGTTAAGCTTTACTAACTTCTTTTTGAGTGAAATTATTTCTATAATATGTTGTTAAAATTTATGTTATTCATCTTGTTTTTACAATTATATGAATATGACAAGCGTTTTAAGAGTTTTGGTGTTTGGAATCCATTTGTAACAGTCCCACCCGTGTTTGTTAAATATCTTCTAACATATTACTTTGCTTAAAACACAAACCTAAAAATGATTTAATTATAAAATTTACTAAATAAAAATTTGTAAAAAAACATTAAACAAAATATGGGATGAGATATTACATGGTCTTTGCATTTTCTATCAGATTTGCAAAACTAGTAGAATGTATATAAAAGCTTCCGGTTTTGAAATTAAACTTTAGACCTCTTCCCAATAACTTTACAAGACTGATAGAATGTATATTAAAACTCTAAATTTTAAAATTAAACTTTGTCACTGATCTTTTCATTATATGTATATAAATTAAAATTTTAAAATTAAATTTGTTATCTTTAATTTACAAAATTATAACTTTAATTACATACATTTAAATTTGTTCTTTAATTTTACTTAACAAAGAGGACTCAAATATTTGAGCTAACCCTTGGGGCTTGGAAATGAACATTAGTTGTTTTCAATTCTAGTGAATATAATTCATCCGCGGGAACAAATTTTGATCTCTTCTATGAATCATAGGAAACTAGACTCAATCATTCCCAACAAAGAACAAATGCTATATCGAATTTATTACTTCACACAACCTTTACATTTAAACTTTATCTAGAAAAACAAAATGTTTTAGAGGTAGAAATTTAGAAGGAAGCATTAGAAACTCCTATTGATTCCATCTAGTTGTACTACCATCTTAGATCACAAATTCCTCTTGCATTTAGTCAAAGTAGAGTATCATCCCTTAAGATATAAAAATCCATTATATTTTCTTAGAAAGAAGTTTAGAATATGAATACAAAAAAACCTCATGATTGTCATTTTTATAAGTCGTATTGAATGTAGAAGACTCTTTGGGGCTTTGCCATGCCAATTAATTCATTATAGATTCAACTTGATTTTTTGTGTAGCAAATATATCTTTATAGAAAAACATTTTGAGGGAAATTACACATGCATTTATTCTTTTCAAATTAGTTTTTGTGTCATGAGCATGGTCTTAATTTCAATTATGTGTGCCAATGTTTCTATATAAATAGTTTCATCTCGTAGAATTTTGTTAATTTATAGCTTTTATCTTCTCATGCCAAATTCTTTAATTCCATTTTAATTCAACTCGGCATACAATATTAGAGCTAAACAATTCCATTAAAGTCATTATTCCTTCATCATGAAAGATTCAAAATAGATAGTGTTGATCCATAACATGCACTTGAGATAGATTCCCTTTGGACCCTTTATGGGTGACTAATGAACCCCAAGATTGCATATTCATATTTAAAACTATGTATTTATATTATATTAAATTATATAATTCAACATTATTTTTATCATTTCAATCACAATTGGACATAAACATGTTTTACCCATTTATTTGTGTTTCTTACCTATCCAAGTTCGCAAATAGTTTAGTTGTTGTACTATATTAATGAAAAAATCTAATTAATACTGTACTTTTGTGCTATTCATTACTAAATTTAGTTAGTTCATTTTTATGATGTGTTTCTTATGATATGCTTTATTTTAATGAAACATAGAAAACAAATTGATATTGTATATTAAAATGACATAAGTTTGAGTGCCAATGGAAAACAATGTGGGCCTAATAATACCCACCTAGCATATAATTTAAACTAAAGAAAGCATTCAGATATGATATGAGATTGGGTAAACCTAGAATAATGTTGGTATAATAAATACCCATAGTCCAAGTTTCTACTCTCCATTTCTTAGGTTAAGAAAGAGATGCTTCATGTTATATCATTTGTACATCATTTATACTCTATCAAATGGAAGAAAATTAACTTGGGTGTTTAGTGACTTTCATTAAATTCACTCACCAAAAATAATCGTGTATAGTATGGAATTTGAACTTTGGTACTCACATATGATTATACCCTAGAAGGTTCCTGGAACTATTCACCCATGCTTGACCCACCTTATGATTATATGGTAGCTCTCAAATTATACGTCACCTTCCAAGAGCTAGTTTCACCCTGGTATAGACATGGGACACCATTGGGATGTTTAACATTATGGTGAGTTATTTGATTCCTTGTTACCCCATTGGTATCATACCCTTGGTTGCCAGTTTGCCTCATTTATTTTTCCATTCGGTCATTTTTTTGTGCATTTCCTAAGTTCACTAAACCATTTGAGGGCACAAACCCTTAATATGGGTCCATCATTACTTAGGATGCCTTAAATAAGGTTCGTAGCTATTTAAATATGTTTGGAAGTTGTTATTTAGTGGTAACTTTTAGTCAAATATCCAATATTTATTGATTTCTTCCTATTGATCATACCATAAATTTGCTTTAAATGGTATCATGAATGTGAATTAGCAAGTCTAATAATAGAGGAAAATTTTGGGCCTAAATGATCTGCAGTCTCATTGTAACCAAATCGACAACGTTTAACCAAAATACATAACACGCTACTTTTATAGGATTCTGACACTTATTGGAACATGAGAATGTTTCAAGTGAACTTCACAAGTTCACGTAGTTATCAAGTTAAAGGTTCTAATTAGAAATTTATGTCAGGATAGTTAGACACTTAGGAGTTAGTTATGCTCAACTTGGTCTAATGTGTCTATTAGGTAGAATCATGTTTCTTTAGTATGCATTATTTGCATCATAACTTGATGGCTATGATGTATTCTAGACATAAAGTAATCTAAAGGCTTACATCCTCCTCGATATTAATGACTATTGATCCATGACTTAACACCCAATTGGTCCATAACGTTGATTTAAAGAGCATGGGGAGTCACTATTAATAATGATTTCATGAGAAATATCTTATGTAAAGTTCTTTTCTTTTTCAGTAGTTAAATTTCCTCTAGTGGCCACATTGACTGGGGATGTGGAGTATTTCCCTCTTTGAGGGTTTCAGCCACATAAAATTACTAGAGCTATGATATTTGATCTAGTTGTGTGAGTAGTTATTGAAGGTGGTTGGCTTATATGGAATGAATTATCATCCTGAACATGTATCATAGCATGTTCAAAGAGCTACTCTTTTTGTTGATCGTTATCTTGAGCTTGTGTTGCCATTTCTAATATTAATTATTTCCATACATTTCTTTCCTAAACAATTTATTCCATTATGTCTAGAGAATTGGTTTTAGTTAATAACATCTTTCCTTTCATAAATAAAGATGTCTATTTTCCCAAGATACAATTTTTTTCATTATGTCATGAGATTACCATTTATATACTTAAAAATAATAATTATAGAGTTAGTTTTCCATTTTTCTGTTTATATTCTTAGTTTGATACTCTTTATAATTTACATTTTCCTTATAATTTGCATTTTCCCTTTTCCCCGCACTCTATAAAATCTGGCAAATTAGAAGCAGTGTTGAAAATATTTTTCTTAACAACATATTCTCTTAGTAGTGTGCTCTATGTGATCTCAAAAAATAAAAAAATAAAGGGAGAACTTGTATTTTTTAGGCAAGTTAATTGATATTTAACCTCATTGTTGTTGAGAATTAGATTTTTTTATTTGTTTTTTACAAAAAAATGTTTTATTTTGGATAAGTATTTTTTTTTTGTAAGCATGCACTCTGAGGCAAAGTTCCAACAACACCAACAACAACAATCCTGTCCTCCACTCCACTACTATTAGTATGTGTTTTGCACTATCTCACTTGGTTAAAAGTTACTTTATATAGTAAGAGGTCTTGAGTTAAATCTCTTTTTAAGTTACATTTTACAATTCTTGTAAGCTTAAGTTATGTAACGTGCATTTTGCGCATATATATATATATATATATCACATCCAACTTTCATTTATAAATTAACTTCATTGTAAAAGTGTTTATCACTTGTTTTATAAAACTAGGTGACTTCATAAAGTAGTTATTTGTATACGTGAGCTTATAGGTAAAGTTAGTGACGATATCTTTATTATTAAATTTTCACCTCATCTATAACCATACACGTGTACTTACCATTTGGTTATTTTTTATCATTATTGCTCTTTTTTTAATGACATAACCTTCATATTTCAAGCCCATTTTTACAGTTTTTTTAAATATTCAATTTTTTCCACAGATGTCCATTTAGCTAGTCATTTTCAACTTTTGAAACCATATTATATATATTTGGATATGGCCACTTCAAGTTCAATTTTTTCCAGAGATGTCCATTTAGCTAATCAATTTTAACTTTTCAAACCATATTATATATATTTTGATATGGCCACTCCAAATGAACTTTTCCTTACTAGTGTTGTAACATGATTAGTTTTGATTAAACTACATGATCAAAAACATTTTGCTTCTATATATATATATATATATTACATGCAACTTTCATTTATAAAGTAACTTTTTTGTAAAAGTGTTTATCACTTGTTTTATAAAAGTAGGTAAAGTAATGTATTTGTATAAGTGAGCTTATACGTAAAGTTAGTGAGGGTTTTTTAATTATTAAATTTTCACATCATCTACAACCATACACGTGAACTTCTACTTACCATTTGGTTATTTGTTATCATTATTGTCTTTTTTTTAATGACATAACCTTCATATTTCAAGCCCATTTTTAGAGTTTTTTTAAATATTCAATTTTTTCCACAGATGTCCATTTAGCTAGTCATTTTCAACTTTTGAAACCATATTATATATATTTGGATATGGCCACTTCAAGTTCAATTTTTTCCAGAGATGTCCATTTAGCTAATCAATTTTAACTTTTCAAACCATATTATATATATTTTGATATGGCCACTCCAAATGAACTTTTCCTTACTAGTGTTGTAACATGATTAGTTTTGATTAAACTACATGATCATAAACATTTTGCTTATATATATATATATATTACATGCAACTTTCATTTATAAAGTAACTTCTTTGTAAAAGTGTTTATCACTTGTTTTGTAAAAGTAGGTAAAGTAATGTATTTGTATAAGTGAGCTTATACGTAAAGTTAGTGAGGGTTTTTTAATTATTAAATTTTCACATCATCTACAACCATACACGTGAACTTCTACTTACCATTTGGTTATTTGTTATCATTATTGCCTTTTTTTAATGACATAACCTTCATATTTGAAACCCACTTTTAGAGCTTTTTCAAATATTCAATTTTTTCTAGAGATGTCCATTTACCTAGTCAATTTCAACTTTTGAAACCATATTATATATATTTTGATATGGCCGCTCCAAGTGAACTTTGTCTTACTCGTGTTGTAACATGATTAGTTTTGATTAAACTGGGTGATCAAACAATTTCTACAATGTATTCTCTGGAATGATTGGATCTCTTAAGATTCACTAGCCAAAAAACATGTAGCCATATGGCTTCATTGTTTTCACCTCATTTGATTGATAGTTTTTCTTCAGCATGAATTTGTATTTTGTGTAATTGTTGTATGAATAATATAATCCGTGGACAATACATTTTTCCGTGAACGGTTTAGGTTTCAAAACTGATAAGTAGGGTTTATCATTAGGATTTAACTAAAATAGACAAAAAAAATCCATAAAAATAGTCCAACAATGCTGTTAAAACTGTAATTTTTTTGTGTGTGACATAGAATGCAAGGTAGGGGTGGTGTTCTAATGGTTTCTTATTCTAGTTGTTATTCCTAAGGCTGGATCAAGTTCATGATCCACTGATCCAACTCATAAGAGAAAGACTAAGCCAAAGCCCTCTCCTACACCCAAAAAGAGCTCTCGAGTAGCAACTTCCCCACAGGGTAAGAGTTTCCAAGATTAAATTTTGGCTACCACATTGTTGTTAAAACTTCAATTTTTCAGTGTGACATAGAATGAACAAACTCAATTTTGGCCAAACAACAAAAGACAATATTGATTATGATTTACTTCTCACATTTTGTAGAGAATAATATTTTGGCCATTTGGAAGAGGCAGACAAGTTCTTGGAATAATAGAAAGAAAAATGTATTATAGATATGTTATGTCCATAACTAATAAATCTCCCCACAAGACAATTACATCTCTCCAACTCTCTTTCCGGAATTTCTATGGTCCCGTATGGGGTCTCTCCAAACCAAATGCCAACAACTTGTATTTATTTCCTAAATGGTTGAAGTCTCTCTCTCCAGGCCGAAGTTTGGATTTTGTGTACGTCCATGTTGGTCCTCTAGTAATCATTTCCACAGTTTATTATCAGATGAATTGATCAACTATATTGATTGTTAGGGAGATGGAAAGTTCCAAGGCAAAATAATGATCAGTGATGGGTCAATTATAACTCATTTATATGAATAAGTGGCACTAATTCCTACTGCACATGTTGATGGAAGATTATTTTATGGTTGGGTAAAGCTTGGATCTCTAAGCTGTCTCACATTTCAATATTTCAATATAGTTTGTTTTGGTATAGGGCTCATAAACTCATGGAGCAATTGAGCTCTGGACACCATTCTTTAATAAAGAATCTATGTGGTGAGAAAACTCATACCCTGGAAGAATGGATTTATGTATTCGCAATTGACCCATTGGCAATTTTGTTCACAGTAAATGGCAATCATAAAAATTTTACTTATTTTTTCTCTACTACTCTTTCTCTTGTTGAGTTTCATTTGCAACATGTGGTGCAATTACTTCTTTAGAATCCTTGTATCATATCAGATTATGGAATGTCTAAAAAAACACATCTCTATAAACCTATAATAAGTTGTTATATTCTCTTCTTTTAATTATTAAACAATCAGAACTCAAATTCAAATGTTAAGCTTTACTAACTTCTTTTTGAGTGAAATTATTTCTACAATATATTGTTAAACTTTATGTTATTCATCTTGTTTTTACAATTATATGAATATGACAAGAGTTTTAAGGCTTTTGGTGTTTGGAATCCATTTGCAACAGTAAAACACAAACCTAAAAATGATTTAATTATAAAATTTACTAAATAAAAATTTGTAGAAAAACATTAAACAAAATATGGAATGAGATATTACATGGCATCTGCATTTTCTATCAGATTTGCAAAACTAGAATGTATATAAAAGCTTCCTGTTTTGAAATTAAACTTTAAACCTCTTCCCAATAACTCAAGATTGATAGAATGTATATTATAACTTTAAATTTTACAAATTAAACTTTATCCCTGATCATTTGATTATATGTATATAAATTAAAATTTTAAAATTAAATTTGTTATCTTTTTAATTTACAAAATTATAACTTTAATTACATACATTTAAATTTTTTCTTTAATTTTACGGGTTTTCGAATAGGTAATATTTTGTATATTAATAGAAACGCTCATAGTGCCGATCTTATAGGCAACGGTAGTTAGTTTATATTCCGTTTGTGTGGAAAAATTAAATGTTCAATAAATATTCAGGTTTGTGTAGAAAAACTAACTTCGTTATCTTCCTTGTGTTTCTTGAAATTTAACATTTACTCGTTTAATAGTACTGCGAGGAAATGGTGATGAGGCAACCTTATACAGACTTACCACTCAGTTAATATTTTCCTGGAATTTCCCTCGTTTCATGTCCAGCTGACACCCACAAGACTTCTCTACCCTTCAAAATAAGCACCGCATCAAACCTGCATGCAAGACTTCTTTGTCCTGCAAAACCTCTACAATCCCCACATTAAACATGCATGCAAACAAAGAGACCGAATCCCCTTTATGTTTCTATTCCTCATTACACGTTGGTTGCGTGAGACTACAAATATATATACGCATCAACTTTTGCAGATATTTATTTGTGGAGCCATTTACTGATCAATTGCAGCAGAAATGGGTTACAGGCTTACCGTGGAAAGGTTTGTGTGTATAATTCTTGCTACTGTGCTGTCTGCTCATCATCAGTTTGTGTTGGGTGAGTTTGACTACAAAAATGCTCTGCATAAATCTATTCTGTTTCTGGAGGTTCAACGTTCAGGGAAACTGTCCAGCAGTAGCAACAGGATAAGCTGGAGAGGAGATTCTGCTCTAACAGACGGACAAATCCAAAATGTAATAACAATATCTTCTCATTTTGGTATTGCCATCTGTTCCGGATTGTTTTAGAAACGTTGTTTCGTGAATGTTTTAGAAGTGTTGTTAATCATACCCAAAATGCCAAAATAACGACGCTGATCTTATCAATGCGAAAATAACGAGGGTATCTATTTTGGCGAAAACAATTGATACTCCACCCACAACTTATTTAGATCAAACAATTGATCTCTCGGAATTGATTTCTCAGCACTATCAGATTTCAGGATATTCTGAAAATATACAATTAAGTTATTAACATAAAGATCCCCGCAACCCACCTACAATGTGAATTCTTACTCCAATATTTAGAGTTATGAGTTTGCAACAGCTTGATTTCTATCAACATTCTCTGTCCATATAAATTAGGAAATGATCATTTGGTGCAGATCTTCAAGAAGTCTGGAAAGATACAATGATGTTCAACATGGCTTTTACTGTGTATTTATGTAGGTGGATTTGGTGGGCGGTTACTACGACGCTGGGGATAATGTGAAGTATGGGTTTCCGATGGCATTCACCGTTACCATGTTGGCATGGGGAGCCCTTCAGTACAGAGATGAACTTGCAGCAGCGGGAGAGTTGGAGAACGTTAGGGATGCCATTAAGTGGGGAACTGATTATTTCATCAAAGCAAGCGCCACCGAAAACCAGCTGTGGGTTCAGGTGAGTTAATTACCATCCCAACTAAATTTACTCATGGATCACAACAAAATTTACTAAGGATCACACCAAATAGCAATTATGAATTTAGTTATGGTTAGTTATGGTTTTGTTTTTAGGTGGGAGATCCAACTGCAGACCATAACTGTTGGGAGAACCCAGAGAGGATGGACACTCCAAGGACTTTGTACAGAATAGATACATCCACTCACGGGACAGAAATTGCAGCAGAGACTGCTGCAGCATTGGCCGCTTCCTCCGTCGTCTTTGCAGCCATTGACAAACCTTATTCCATTCTCCTACTCCAAAGAGCTACTTCGGTATAACATTATGCGTACTCTAAAATCACTTATACTGTTTTATTGCTTTAAAACAGCGATCGCAGATTTGAGCGATATTGAGATATTTTAGAGGAAGGCTAATGGTTTAATTTCTTTTCACTATTATATTCTACTCTTAGAATTTAGAATCTAGATAACTTTAGTAATTAAAACAAACATATGATAGGAATTTCTTTTCACCGTTCTGTTCTATTCTGTTCTTGGAATTTGCAGTCTAGATAAATTTAGTAATTAAAACATGTGATCGGTCATATTTGTTTGTGGATGAATGTTTTTCAGAACTTTTATTTTAAATTTAATTTAACGTCTCTATTTTTGGAATATTTTGGGATCAGAAAAATATGGGTGAGATTACTTATTTGAGATTGCTACGCTTTTTATGATTCCAAAATATTCCAAAAATCTCTTTAAAATGCCCATTTTTAACATGCCTATAAAATTCATGTCTTAGATTCAAAATTGAAAATTAGTTTAATGAATTGTCTTCTCCAACATTTTAAAATACTCATATAATTGAATACTAATTTAGTACAGCTCTTTCATTCATGTGTTAGATTCAAAATTGAAAATTAATTTAATGAATTTTCTTCTCCAACTTTTTATGATACTCATGTAATTGAATATGTCATTTAGTACAGCTCTTTCGTTTTGCTGACCAGTACCGGGGAACATATCATGGAGAATGCCCTTTCTATTGCTCTGTCTCAGGCTATGATGTATCTTTCCTTAACATTATAAATTTTACTTCCTTTTTCACTTCACACTATTATTTATTTAAACTACAGAGTGAGTAACTTCTTGAAGTCTTCTTATTCCTCTACTATCTAACTTACAGGACGAGCTTGCATGGGCAGCAGTGTGGCTATATAGAGCAACTGGATTGCCATATTATACCAAATACATACTCCACCAGAATTTTTGTACTTCCAATGAGTATGAGTTCAATTGGGATCTCAAATGTGCAGGAGTTCAAATCCACCTATCTAGTGTAAGTCCATATTCACATAAACATATGAATCACCAAATGTTCAATTGACAAAAAGTTTAAGACTCACCACTTGACCTTCAACTGACCACATCTTCATAAAATTAATAAACCTGGCAGCTATATTTCTCCGGAGAAACCAACCTGGAAGTTTTCAGAGGCCAAGCAGAAGTGTTCCTCTGCTCAGTTCTTCCACAAAGTCCTCAATTCAAAAATTCCATCACACCTGGTAAATGGAAGTTTCTCCCTATCATGCTCCGAGTTTCAAAATTAATCTCATTAACAGTGTTTGTATCTGTTGAGTTTCAAAATTAAGCTCATTAACAGTGTTTGTATCTGTTGCACTTGTACAGGAGGTTTGTTGTTTGTCAGAGATGGTGCAAATACACAATATGCTACAGGCACATCATTCCTTGTATCAGTTTACAGTGACTTACTGTCACGATATAAGCAATACCTGCAATGTGGCGATCAAACATATGAACCAAGCATTCTTATTGCATTTGCCAAACAACAAGTACATATACGTATTATAATTTTTCAAGTGTTGCAAAATATTTAATTAATGAGGAGAAGAATTGAGCACACTTGTATATCCATTCCAGCTTTCTCAGAGTATAAGAGATTCAAAGTTAAATAAATTTGATTTGTTTTTTCATATCATAATTTCAAAAAACCAGCAAATTAGTAGCTAACAAATCCACTTTGTATATGTAAATTGCAGGTGGATTACATTTTGGGCAAGAATCCTGCTCGTATGTCTTTCATGGTGGGTTTTGGCGACAAATATCCACAGCAAGCTCACCACAGAGGGTCCTCCATAGTTTCGATATACGAGGATTCCAGAAAGATATCATGTACCGAAGGTTTCACTTTGTGGTTCAACAGAGATGCACCAAACCCAAATGAATTAACAGGTGCAGTTGTGGGAGGGCCTGATCGCTATGACGGGTTTGAGGATAGCAGGGCTGATTCCACCAAGCTTGAGCCCACAA
>APFE031437180.1:0-15717 GCA_000404065.3 Pinus taeda | reverse complement strand
ACAGGATCTGGTCAACAGAGAAGAACAAATCGGAAAAGTGCAAAACTTAACTTAGGATGCATTTTGGTTTTTCCTAGTAAAGTCTCACAGTCAGCAAATGGCCACCAAATTCCTTGCCGACGCTGTCAATCTCATGGTTCCCCAACTTTCAGATGCTATGCACACAACTCAACTACATTCTAGGCTGAGTCACCCTCCGAAAATTCAGCAAATGGTCTCACTTTGTCAGCTACAAGTGAAAGAGAAGAAGTAGATACAATGAATCAGTTAAAAGGCTATCGCACTGATATTTTCATAAATCAAATCCTAGATTTTCATGTTTGCAGTTTCAACAGCTCAAACCGATTTTTATTGACAGTTAGTTTTTATTTTATTATTTAAACCCTTTCATTTCTTTGAAGAAAGGGTCCTCAATTTGTATAAGATTTGACTTGAGAAGTTACACTTTTGTACTTTTGAATAGTTTTTTATCAGTAGTGGATCAAAGTTCTACATTTTTGTGAAGAATTTTTTTCTTAAGACTTGCACTTTTGTATCTCCTGGAAGGTTTTCTCAAACAAGAAAGTGGAATCAAAGTGTTATTTACATCAGAAAGACTCAAATTCATGCAATATTTTTATCACTGTTCTTTTGTCTTGTTTCCTTATGTGATGAAGCATTCCTTTTAAAAGTTGCTATTGTTGATATATGTATGCTGTTCAAATAATTCTTTATCATGTCATTTCTGAAGATTTAGAATTGTTTTACTTTAAAGATATATGTCAGCGATATACATTGTTATGAATGCGATATGTTTGATTAATAATTACTTTGTTTAATTTCTTAAACAAAGTAATCATTATCTATGAATGCATCTTTCTATCGATTAGTAATTCATCTATATGATTATTTGTCTATTAGAAATAATCAGAAATCACATTGTTAGTACATTACTTGGGTTAGATAAGCATATTTGCATATTTTTGAGTCATAAGATTAAAGCACTTATCATCCTTATTATACATTATAAAACAATCATCCATCAAACCATTCATTATATGGGAAACTGGTCCCATAATATCTAGTCGGAGCCACCACACCAAACGGAAAAGGAGTTGTACTAAGGTTCGGACCGGGTGGTTATCCCCGATGTTGGTGCTAAGATTTTAGAGGCATCAAAATAACCAAAAGTGTAGCACTTGGAAAAAGCGCAACATGGTCCTCTTGACCGTTGTACTATTGTTGATGTCATGATCAATCATGATTTGACATTTTAACTGACTCAAGACACCTACAAATCTGTGCCCATGATGACAAAGGATGGAAGCAAAATCTTGCTCATGGTTTCTTGATATAACTTGACCCTAAACCTACTTAACTGGACCCATTGGGATCTAAAAGATCATTTTTGTGACTCTTGACACACTTTGACATATTTACAATGAATAATAATTTTTTTTATTCCAACCTAAGACCTAAAGCTTGATCTTCCATAAGATCATAGCTACACCTTTATACTTTTGACAAAATTTGAAAGACAAAATTTATTTTTGACTACTGTGAATATAGGATACTACCATTGGCTCCAATGGTGATGGCATACTCCCTATGAGGTGCCAATAACATCATAGACCAATTTGCTAACCATTGGGATTATTGACTTCTTGAATTAACTCCAAACTGACTCAAAAAGTGATTACATTATGGACAATGGCAACAGGCCATCAAAATCTCAGGGCCTTCTCTTCGGGCTCCAAATTCTGATAACAACTGGCCACACTCGTAGTACTAAAAATTAAATGAATATATACAATGTATTGATGAAATTCAACTGATTTCAATTAAAATAATGCTTGATGAACCTCTCATTCATAGGTCCTCCAACAAGAAACTCCCCTGTTAAATCATGTAGCAAGTATGCATTGCTCTCGTGAAATTTTGCAACCTTGAAAGGTCTCTTCCAAAGGTTTTCAAATTTACCATGCTTCCCTTTTTCTTCACTTCTAGCATCCCACTTTAAAACCAAGTCACCAGCTTGAAAGTCCTCATCCTTTGTCCTCTAATCAAAGATTTTATGTATCTTATCCTAGATTGTTTAAGTGTTGTTGTACACCTCCTCTCTAGTTTGATGCAGCTGAATCATTTGGTTAATCCTCCTTTGCATGTCATTTGGTTCTGCATCCTCTTCCTGCAATAATTTCATGACTGGAATTCCCAAACAAGAAGGGAAAATAATATCTGTCCCATACAGTAACTGGAAATAAGACATACCAATTGATTTTTTGGTATTACCCGATCAACCCACAAGGCATAAATTAACTTTTTGTGCCATGTTTTTTTATTCTCTTGCAACAATTTCTTAATGATATTCACCAAGATTTTGTTACAGGACTCAGCTAAGCCATTACCCTGTGGGTAATATGTTGTTGAGTGACCAAGTATAATGTGGTACTTATGACAAAACTCAACCATTCTTTTAGAATTCAACGCAACAACATTGTCTATGATTAATCTACGAGGACAAATAAATCTCGAAAGAATGTTACCTTCCAGGAATTGAATGATGACTGTATCTGTGGCTTGTCTAGTTGATATCGCCTCTATCCACTTTGTGAAATAATTTGTGGTTGTCAGAATCCATTTATGTTGCCTTAAAGATGAGGGATGAATTTCCACAATGAAATCCAAACCCATCTTCTGAAAAGGTGCCTCCACTGCAATAAGTTTCAAGGGTAAGGGTAAGAGCTTTCTCTTTCTGTCAAATTTTTTGCATTCATGGCAACTTGATACCCTTTTGTACACATCAACAAATAATTTTGGCCACTAAAACTAGCCCTCAAGATGTTATTGGCTGTGGCATTTTAAAAATTATAACCTCCACAATCTCCTTTATGAAATTCCTCCATAACCTTCGGGGCCTCATCCTCCAACAAACAATTTAACAACAAACCTCCTCAGTCCTTCCAAAAGAAAACCTGATTTAAGATGCATAATTTTACAACCTTCAACTCCAAAAATCTTTCTTTTGTTTTGGTCAACTTTGGAGGGGCCTGTAAATGTTGTAAAACATAAATTATGTCAGCATACCAAGGGGAAGAGAGAAACCTTTTAGATACTTGCTGAGTAGATTCTTCATTGTTGTCATTGGACAAACCAACAATGAAGTTTATGTCCAACACACTAAGGTTTGAATCTGCCATCAATTTGGCCAATCCTTGATCCTTTATCAACTTAGTTGGCTTAATCTCCACATCATACTCCAGAATTGCTGCTATCCATCTACCCCTTTGACCTTCAGGATTAGGATGTGTTAAGATGTCCTTCACAACAACATTTGGAACATATGTAACCACATGGGAATGGAGCACATAAACTCTAACTCTTCAAATCCTTTACCAATGCATTTGCTTGTTTCTAAATAATCTTATACTCGAGGGAAGAATCTCTCAAACCTCTACTAAAGAAGGCTATGGGCTGCTCATTACCTTGCTGATTTTTCTGCATGAGGGCCGCTGCAATAGTGCACTCAGATGAAAAAGTAAACATGATGAAATCTTTAGCATAATCCAGACTTGCCAAAACAGGAACAATAACTAAAACTTTCTTAATCTCTTTAAAAGATTAGTATTTTCAACAGTGCATCTGATTTCACTTTCCTTCCTTAGCATGTCAGTAAAAAATCTTATAATTTCTGCTAAATTAAGAATGAAACTCCTCAAAAAATTAATATGGCCCAAAAATTACTGTACCTCCTTTTTACTCCTGGGGACATCAATTTTCTGAAATGCAACCACTCTGTTTGGATCAATTTTGATGCCATCTTTTGAGATGATATGCCTGAGCAACTTGCCCTCCTCCATTGTAAAATGGGACTTCTTCGGGTTCAAGGATATGCCATATCTCCTGCACTTCTCAAAAACTTGTCTTAAATGTTTCAAATGGTCAAAATGAGAATTTGAAAGAACAGTGATATCATCGAGATAAATAACAATAAACTTATCCTTTTCATCAGCGAACGTAATATCCATGGCCCTCTGAAAGGTGACCCCTGCATTCATCAACCCAAAGGGAAATTTGGCATACATGAAGGTACCCAGGGAGTGATGAAAGATGTCTTTTCTTGGTCATTAGGATGCAACAAGATCTAATTATACCCTGAAAAATCATCAAGCATGGACATCCTTCTCGAGCCAACCACCTTCTGCAATATATGATCCATCTCAAGCAAGGGATAATTGTCCTTTAAAGACACCTTGTTGAGGTTTCTAAAGTCTACACAAAGCCTTATCTCTACCATTTTCTTCCTTACAGGTACCAAATTGGACAACCATTTTGAAAATCTAAGGGGGACAATAATCTTTGCATGAAATAGTTTTATAACTTCCTTTTCAATAAGAGGCAACAATAAAGGGCTTTTTCTTCTTAACTTCTGCTTAAAATGCTTTTGATCCTTGTTTATTTGGATGGTATGTTGAATGATGTTTTTGTCATACACCTTAAGGTCATCATATCCCCATGCAAAAACATCTGAACACTCCCTCATCAGATCAAGGTATTTATTTCTAACTTTAGGAGTCAAGGATTCTGAAAGCTTAACAAACTTAGGATGTAGTCTTGTTCCTATATTGCAGTCGTCTACTTCTATTTAGGAGACAATTACTCTAGGATTCCGTTGAAGTGAAAATTCAACCCCCCCATTTTTGATTTATTTATTTCAAATAATGGGGACCCTTTCCATAAATTTACAGTTAAATCACCTTTTTAATATTTTCTTTTGGTTAAGTGTCATAAAATTTTGCTAGTTTTGTTTTTGTTTTTGT
Organism: Pinus taeda; assembly: GCA_000404065.3. Lineage (NCBI taxonomy): Eukaryota > Viridiplantae > Streptophyta > Pinopsida > Pinales > Pinaceae > Pinus > Pinus taeda. Next base: position 10,918 of record APFE031437180.1, on the reverse strand, counting down.
TGGATTTCTATTTTGATTACGTCAATGTGAATACCCTTCTTATATATTAGCTATCTAATCTATTTGTCCCATGATCTATTGTCAGTGGTATATTTTTCTCTGATATAGTAAAACCAAATTTCTGAGTAACTATTTACTCAGAATTTTTTCATCTAGTTATGATTTAGTTTCCATTGGTATTATGTGAAATGCTTCCTAATGTTATTGGTTCATCATTCATTGTTAATAGATCTCTGAACAACATGTTTGGTAATTATAATATTAGTTAAGTAAACTATTTTATTAGCTATATATTCATCTTAAGTCAGACATGTTAAAATCCCAATTATGTTAATATCTTACTCTCAGTTGGTTAGATCTACATCTTCCCATCTCAGATAGATTTAGGATATCTTTACTTTTGCTTGCATTCTAGGATTAGTTTACATTTAGATTAATAATTACACTTCTAGAAGTCCTATTATCAAAGAGGCAAACTTTAATTGTGGCTTGACTGAGCCCCAGATCAACTTAAGGATCACTTTCTTGCCTGAGATCAGTAAGAAGGCCGATCTGATGTCTCTTCTCTATTGGTAAGTAAAAGACATACTTTAAGACAACAGAGATAGAAAAAGGTAACTGGACTTAGTTTAACTAGTTGGAACTACCATTCCAAATGGAAAAGGAGTTGATTTATGTTCCTGATGGGGTGGTATCCCTTATAATGTTGAATGGTCATTTCGAGCCTTCAACATTTTTGGCGCTAGAAGGAGGGCCATAGTAAATTGTTTTTTTTTTTTTTTTTTTTTTTACATAGACTCCATGTAAAAAAATTCCTTGAAGTTGCTTTAATAGACCTCATCCAATTACTACTCTGTTAAAGGCAATCCATACCCTGTCTTAGGTAAAATATAATGGTAAGACATCTTCTTTTAATCATCTCCTTCAATTTATTTTAAGTTGCAATAATTTCAATATTAGTGAAGGTGTTATTTGTAGGATTTTCACTATTACTTTGATAGGAAAAGCCAAAGACGATGCTTATTTCTTCCAGTTGCCTATGTACATAGTCGGGGTGAGTTTTCAAAGGTTTTCCTTCCAGTTGCCTATGTACATAGTCAGGGTGAGTTTTCAAAGGTTTTCCTTCACACGTTTCAAGAATATGATTATGAAAATGAGTGTGATCAGTAAGAATAATTACATAGGATGGAAGGTGAGACTTTGGATATGTTTTATATTAGATTTAAATTAATTTTAATGCAATTTCAGTCCAAATATTTGCCTCCTTAATTCCATTTAGTGTCTTTTTCCTATGATAACTATGGAAAACCATAAATTATATCCATTGTTGATACAATTGCTCAAAATGACAACTCCTATTCTTCATAAAATGAAATTACAAATATTAATTATTGTGCTTGAAAGGCTCCAAATTTACATAATGTTGATCAAGTAGAAATTCAACAAGATGCACGATTTATCAGAAACAATCAACAACAATTTAATCAACTACATAATGACAACAACACATAGTCTACAACTGAAATTAATTCATAATCTGTTGATAATAAATTGCAAATTATGGAGCGACTCAACAACAATTTGCAGATCGATCAAATGCTTGATGAATTTGAATTGTCTATCTTTGAAAATCAGAAATCATCTATACATAGAGAAACCTTCAGGTATATATCTTCAACTTCCTATTTTTCTCTCTACCCCGATATCTTTAACAATAAAAATTTAATTAATAATCAATCAAGAATTATTTTGAATACAAATTTAATTTAGTAAACAGAAGAACTGATATTAATATAAATTATTAATTTATGATATTGGGAGAGAAAATTTAATCAATAACTCAATCAATAATCCTGAAGATTCTCTTAATTTGGTATTCAATTACTTGCCTGGTTTTGATTTATTTAATTTAGAGGAAAAGAACACTTATCAAGTTACTTATAATGATGATGACTTGGAAAAGAAAAGAACACTTATGAAGTTACTTATAATGATGATGACTTGGAAGATAAAGACAACTTTAATCAATGATTTATTCAAGTCCATTCTAATTTTCAAACATGCAACCATTAGAGAAATTTTGGTAGATCCATCCCAATTTTTTATTCCTACGATGACAAAGTACCATTTTTGGATCATAAACTCAAAATCTTCTCATTCTCGCAAAATAATGCAAACAATGTGTTTAGCCTTATAATTTATATTCATAATTATGGGAAATTAATCTTTACAAATGAGTCCCAGCCATGTTGTACCATTATTTGTAACATTAATATAAATTGTAATTTGCTTAATTTTCAGTGCCCGAAGTTTGAATTTGTTTTTCTTTTGAATATCATTTTTAAACTTCTAAGTACATTACACTGGCATTTTGAGTTTGCAAACTTTCAACACTCATGAGGCGCATTAGTAATCTTGTATGAAAATCAATTCCAGAATTTCAAGCATGAACATCGACTACTTATTTTGAAATTTTATTTTTTCATGTTTGGCGAGTTCATGTATTATTTTCAAATTAGTTTATCACAAATTCTGGCACTTGAGAGTGTACCATTTCATTCTAATCAGCAATAGAATACTTCTAGAAACCTATTAAATGTTCATCCATACTTTATTGATCCATTTGAAAAATATATAGAAGTTCCACTACTCAGGAATATTTCAGATTTTGTTAGTGTTCAATAGACTTCAATATTTAGAAATGTATCATTCAATCTAGACCTAATGTTTCCTTTTCCTTTGAACTTCTTTCATTCATTCACTAAAATGCATGCTTATTTTTATGTTCCTGTAGGCAAAAATTCCGAAGAATTTCAAGGAAAATTGTTTGTAAATAAGTTTATTTCGCTAAACTCGTTAGATGTACATACTAGGTTGAATTTTTCTTTTAATAATTTAGTTGCAATTTTACTCCTATTGAGTGCCCTATACATACATGCAGGAGTTAAAATGAGAGTATGGTTTCATTGGAAGTATGAATATACTTTATCATGTTTCCTTTCATTTAGTTAGGATTAGCGATATATTAGTTTAGATTTAGTTTCCTTTCATGTTTGTAGTTATTTTATTATTGCATATTTTTAAGAAACAAATAATGGGCTCAAATGTTTCCTCTGTTATCCATCTCATTTTTGGCAAAAGTGGCTTAGAGTGCTTTGGATCATACATATGTGATGCTCTTGATTTTCCCTCTTCACAATTTTTCATCATAAGATTAAAATTGTTTTTCTCAAACAAAATCATGAATGATGAAATTTCAAAGAATCATTACAGCTAAGCATACCAATTTTCCCTAAATTCACAAACATTTCTTATGTTCATTTTTAACACAATTTCTTCAATTTAAATGGGAAATAGATGCAAATTGCTCATTACTTAATGGTTAATTTAGAAATAAGAAGATTTTAAACATATGAAAATTTTGAGAAATGCATGGGAGAACTTGAAGATTCATGAGGTAAGCTTACAATTAGACTCTTCCAGGTATGAATAAATATGTTCACCTTCATCTGTTGCTAGTTTTCTATTTTTATTAGTCTATTCCTTATTTCCCTTTTACTTATTACATGTTTTCATTAGTTTGATTTGGAAACTTGATGTGTACAAGAAAATTTAGTTGGCTTTATAATAAAGTGAGTAGTCAACCCTTTACAATCCACAACATATTCAGGGAAGTATTTGTTTTTTCATCAGAATCTGGGTATTTTATATTGTTGCTTTTGTTCATATTTCCTTGCTTCAAAAATACACGAGATGAGCTAATAACCATTAATGTAGCTAAAATTGAACACTTAGCCACTTGTTGTTCAGATTTGTTATGGGCCTACAACTTCTCACATTTTAAATTAAAGATGGCCCATAAGCAAATGAAATTTGCTCCAAAATCTTGCAACAAGCCATAAAATAATCCTATCCATGATTTTATCTCTGTCTATTTCGAATCTCACAAATTGTTGAGTTGAGTTGAAACATTGCATCACACTCGCTCATATTGTTTTCCCTTTAGTCATATTCCTTTATTTCGAAGTGACTTAGACCCTCTAATTGGTGAATCTTGGAATCCCGATCCTTTGCTTTTCATTTTTCTAAGATCTTTCCTCAAAATTTCAGACTTTCTGGCTTATTGGATTCTTAGGTTTATGTTATATCAAAATCATTTGAAAACATTTTCTGAGGTATTTCTCTGAGATCTACGAGGGCTATTTTATTTTCCTGCTCAAATTCCTTGATCTCATAATATGGTAGAAGTCATATTGAGTTATTACCATATCCGAGTTCCAATATTATGTTTTTACCCAATATTAATTCCGAGCTTCCTTTTATCAGAACTCTTATTTAAAAATATTTACAAGAAATATCTATATTAGGGCTTCCAATATTGGAAGTGAAAATCAATTAAACTTCTGATAATAATTTATGTTGAAAACATTTAAATAAGTTAGGCTTTATTTATCGCGATTTTGTCTATCACATAATTGTTCCCATTTCGGAAGTCTTGTTTATTGGAGCTCTTACCTTTCATTTTAATTCTCTCGGAACCTAGGAACCTTAAGATATTGGGCTGTTATCATTAATCAATTTATATTTCCTCTTGAAATTTCCTTTTCACCTCTTCTCATTTTGGAACTTTGGAATATCAGGTTAAGTATCCTTGTAAGTCTCTGATCAATTCATTATGATCTTTCACTATGCTCACATGGAGTCCTATTTGATTATCCTTGTATATTTATAATTACTTTCATGTTATCATGGTGGTCAAGAGCTTGGACGTATTTTAATTATAATTTTATCCAATCCAAGCATTCATTCCTTAGGATGACTTTGTGACTTTGGGGATATACATTCTTCATAGTATATGCACATAGGCCTCTTTTTACTTTTCTCGGCAATATTCCTCACTAATGAGAAATTTCATTACTTGTGGTTTGTTTTTGTTTTTGCCTTGGCCTCATTATTGGATGCCCATTTCATTATTTCAATCATCTTTTTAGTGTGCATATTCATTTGCTTTTCAAGGCACTCTTGAGCAACGACTATAGTAATGTAGCAGTTGGTAAGAAATTTGGAACATGTAAAGGTAACAGATCATGGTTAAATCATGTTTTGATTTCTTTTATATTTGAGTTTAGATATATCACTCTATATTTAGCATACAAAATTTCAAGACCTCTCCATCTAAGCATATGCATTACATTGTTTGGACTTGGTCTTGATTTTTGACAATTTATGAGAATCATTAAGTGGATATGAAATTTGAAATATTAAGAGAATAATCTCTGCTGCAATTCATAAAGAGGCATCGCTTCATTCTCATTTCAGTGGATTTGGTTTACTTATGATTCCTTGAATGCGAGGCATCATTTTCTAGTTTATTGCTTGCTTTAGTTTAGATTTAATAAATGATGATTTTGGGTCAACGAAATTTCAAAAAGTTCAATTTATTCATGCTTTTACTTCTAATTAAAAGAAGAGGTTATTTTTATTGAAGAAAATGATATCTCTCAGGTAAAATTAAATGAAATTCTCCAATGGTAAGATTAATACACCCACGAACATCCTGTTCCACTTCTTTATATTTTGTTTTCAGTGTTGTTTTTAGTTTTCGTTGATCTTAAACTTTGTTTTGCAGGATTTCAAGAATTACTGCACACCTCAGATTTGGCACTCATTCTCGTTTGTTTGGTTTTCTTTCAAGTTTTTGGGAAAAGTAGTAATGATCCTCATCAAATCAGCGAAATTGGGGAGTTTCAGAACCTTTAGTCTGTTTTTAAGCATTTATTTTATCATAAAATGGTTAAGATGTTTTTATGCAGGATTTCCTTATGAAACAAGAAAAGTTACAGCACACAGAGACTTCTCATTTAACTTATTATCCCTCATCACTACTATTCACCCTTTAATTTCAGAAGCCCAAACACTTATAACTCCACATGATAAAATTTACTAGATTCTCAACAAAAGACGAACACACATGGTTTTCTTCTTTTATTCGTTTGTTGATACATTTTATAGTTAATGTTGTTGGAGTTGGTTCTTTAAATTTGGGATTTTTCTCTAAGTTTTTTTTTTTTTTTTTTTTTTTTTTTTTTTTTTTTTTTTTTTTTTTTTTTTTTTTTTTTTTTTTTTTTTTTTTTTTTTTTTTTTTTTTCACTTCAATTTGGAACTGTTTTCTTTTTGCTTTCGGTTTTAGCTTAGTTTTGGATGACTTTGCCATGATTTATGTGACCTCACCCAACAATGGTTGACATACATGGGAAAAGTTTTACTTTGTCTATCTTAATGAGTTTCATTTATCATTAAAGGTATATCTTTATGGAATTATGAAGCCCTCTTGCTTTAATTTTTTTTCATGGAGGAACACACATCCTTTCTAAGTGACATGTTTTATTTTTTCAAGGAAAGAACTGACTTGAGTTTAACTCAATGAATCCATCCCACGCCTCTACTTTATAAAACCTATGATTGATGGTCATGGGGAAAGATTTTTGGAGTCAACATTATGCAAGTATCATATCCATTAACATAAGTCTCTATTACGTCCCACCTCTTTGACTCAAGTACATCATAAACTAAAGGCTCGCAAATGCGCTTATCAAAAGGGTGATTAAAAGAGGAAGCATGGGAAATACAAGTAAACCCGTTGGGGCTATGAAGGCTCGCTGGCAACGGGGTCATTCTTGTGTGGCATAAAAGACAACTTCACTGGGGTTCAGACTCGTTGGAAGCGAAGCAATGTCAGAGACCATTCATAACAATGGATATATGCTTTTATAAAAAACAATTATATATACCTTCTTCTACTTTGTTCATACGAGGTAATTTTAAAACAATTTTTTCCCAAATTTTCGATTCATGATTTTTACTCAGTTTGCTTTGATTACTTATATTTTCGAACTGATATTGCTTAACCTATTTATGTGGGGCCCGTGGAAATGTTTTGTTGTTAGATGGTTTCGTAGAATCCATTGTTTTTAACCTTTGGGTAAATGAAAGTTCATCATATTTTAACCAAAGATAACTGGTTCTTCTCTGTGTGTCGCTAGTGTTGAAGTGAAAATTTAACCCTCGCGCCACCCCCCTCCCCCGCGCATTTTTTACTTATTTATTTCAAATAATGAAGACCCTTTCCATAAATTTATACCTAAATCACCTTTTTAATATTTTCTTTTGGTTAAGTGTCCTAAATTTTGCCAATTATTTATTTTCATCGGATTTCTATTTTGATTGCTTCATTGAGTTTGAATTTTCGCTAGCTTTCCATCTGTACTTGTTTCATCTCATTTGGTTACATGGTTTGCAAATGGTGCTCATTTGAAGTTCGATAATTTTCACTGCTTGGGTTGAAAAATGTACAAAATGTATATTATTTTAATTTTTGTAAATAATTTGGTAATTGAGAAGATTTTTCGGCGTAAATCACATTATGATATAATTGTCGACACGTTTCGAACCAACGAGTGTGGTTCATCATCAGGACAAGTTGAATAATCAAATCATGGTTGCATGTTAAATAGGGAGAGTAGATCTTCCAATAGCTAAGCTTGACTAGGAAACAACTATATGGGCCTCGACTAACAACTATATTTGACCATGTAACGGCTAACTTTGACTAGCCAGTCAGAATCGATTGGATTAAGGATATGGACCAAAATTCTATTTAATATTATTTTAATTATAATAATTTTTATTTATTCAATGAATTAATATCTATTATTATAATATATTCAGGGTAATATTATAAAAATATTATCTATTATTGTAATGTGTATAATATATATATATATATATTATGATTTTAATATTATAAAATAATACTAATTAAATTTTATTAATATAATTAAATTGATTAATATGTAATATATTATTTTAATTAAATTAAATTAAATTTTAATTAATTGTATATACTTAATTGATTAATAGTTAATTATAATTAATGGATTTAATCTGGAATTACAATATTTTATTTTTGACCTAAGCAACAATTTTTCTAGAATTCTAGTATTTTTGACACTTCAAATTTGAAAGCTCATAAGTTAAGTTATATTTGGCCAAATCAGGCCTAGGACGGCTCGTTAGATAGATACTATCATGGAGAATATCTATGAAGTGGTTGCATGACCAGATTCAGTTATTAAATGAGTCTAAAATTGAGCAGAAAATTAAGCTCCGAATTTGTAGCCAAAATTATTTTTCTATGTTTAATTTTTGCATTTCCATTTGCTCAAAGACTGTTGATTGCAAATCCATTCGATTATGTTCTCTTTGACCAATAATATCTTTACAAGGATCAATGGAAAACAAATTTCTTTTTATTTATTTATTTAATTAAAATTTGATTGGAGATGTTTGTTTTCTAGATTTGGTATTTTTTTTATTTTGATTTACATTTTAATTTAATTTTGATTGGTTTTTGGCAGGAGAACAGTTGAGGAGATGAGGAAGAGAAGACTTGAATCAATGGAATTTCTCCAATAAGAGAAGAAAAATAATTTTGACCAATGAAAATTATTGGAGTAGATTGATTCTTCAACAACTCTCCTATTTGAAATTCATTATTTGTAATTATAAATAGTGGTTTGTAGAGTGTTGATAGAGTTTCTCTTCTCTGCAATTCTGTAATTCTTAAAGACTATTGTAATATGGATCTCATGATGTAGGTAGAGAGGATCAATCTTAGATATGAGAATTATTGGGATTTGTCTTTTTCCATTATGAACAATGTATGAGAGGCAGAGTTTGCACTATTGCAGCTCTTGGTTTTAGCAATAGAGTCTATGCTTTTGAGGAGATTGTAGGATATCGGATTTAAGCAACAGAGCAGGAGAACAAGTTCAAATAAATTTTTATTATAAATACTATTATTTTTAATGTGAATTTCATTCTTGATGACAAAATTATGTTGATTGGATTTATATTGTGCATTACTGTCAATATGAATACCCATCTTATAGATTAGCTATCTAATCTATTTGTCTCATGATATGTTGTCAGTTGTATCTTTTGCTCTGATATATTAAAACCATATTTCTGAGTAACTATTTACTCAGAAATATGTCATCTAATTCTGATTTAATTTCCATTGGCATTATGTGAACTACTTCCTAACGTTATTGGTTATTATTCATTGTTAATAGATCTCTGAACAACATGTTTGGTAATTATAATATTAGTTAATTGAACTATTTAATTAGCTATATATTCATCTTAAGCAAGACATAAATACCAATTATGTTATTATCTTGCTATCGGTTGGGTTAGATCTACATCTTCCTAACCAAGATAGGCTTAGGATTTCTTTCCTTTTGCTTGCATTCTAGGATTAGTTTTCATTTAGATTAATAATTACACTTCTATAAGTCCTCTTATCAAAGAGACAAACTTTAGTTGTGGCTTGGCTAAGCCCCAGATCAGCTTAAGGATCACTTTCTTGTAGATAAATGTCTTTCAGATTAATTACATCATTAGGATTTGGTCGACGTTTTGAACCAACTAATGTGGTTCATCCTCGGGACAAGGAACTGCATCTTCCTAACCTTGTCCTGAGGATGAACCACATTAGTTGGTTTGAAACGTCGACCAAATCCTAATGATGTGATTAATCCGAAAGACATTTATCTACAATATGGATCACAAAAGTCCCAGATCTAAGATCACTTTCTTGCCTGAGCTCAGAAATAAGGCTGATTTGATGTCTCTTCTCTATTGGTGAGTAAAAGACACACTTAAAGTCAACATAGATAGAGAGAAGGTAAAAGGACCTAGTTTAACCAGTTGGAACCACCATTCCAGACGGAAAAGGAGTTGATTTAAGTTCCCAACCGGGTGGTCTCCCTTATAATTTTGAATAGTCTTTTCAAGCCTTCAACAGATTCTTTGCCACATCATTTTGGTCAAATAAGTCTTCAAGAGGCACCAAACCTTTCAGAATTGTGTTTTTCTTCAATCGTATAACACCTTTTTCTGCTATCTGATTTACAAAATCATCCAAATATGATCCTAAATTCTGTTGTTCATCCCTCCCAAAACAATTTTCTTGATCTATATGTGAATTAGAAAAGTGTTCGGTCATTTGCAGAAAACTAACAAGTTTTTTATCATCTTTGAACACTTGCTAATACTTCATATTATCAAGGATTGTTGACCTATGTTTGACTTGTATTTCATATTTCCTATTAGGATAAATGGGAATAATAAATGTATTAGCTGAGTGGCGAATACATCCCCAATTTCATTATGTTCTCTAAGAATCAATGAAAAATTATATTCAGGAAATATTTGCAACATTTCTATAGGCCCTCAGCTAAGGATGTTTGGTTTGATACACACCTTTGATTTAGTTGATAATTAATTTTGAATCCCCATGGACTGAAATTCATTTTTCTCCTAAATCTTTCAAAGTATGCAATCCTATAATCAACCTAAGATTCAGACATATTGTTTATGCAATCAAAGGCTAAGTTGTAGGAACACAACCTTGACTTTTCCACCTTTGGGCTCATTATCCATACTCTAGCTCTAACCCCTTCTTTACTGACTGCACTGTAGGTTTTTAACCCCGTACAGAAATTACCTGCATACGAATTCTAAATCACAGGAAAATAAAAATGCGAGAGCATAACACGTAAAACACATATACACAGAGATTTTCCACTGGATCCCAAAACCGGGACTACCAGCTTGATTTTTCATTATGTTCCTTTCAATGTTACAATACATATTTATACATGCCGAAGCATCCAATACCATGGACCGAAAACCATCGCGTCCAAAACCATGGACCGAAAACCATCGCGTCCAAAACATGTACAAAAATCATGCACAAAACCATAGGTGGGTCCGCTCAACCTAACATAGGGTCCAAAACCAAAATTTTCTGGGGCGTTGCCCCGGACCCCATAAAGTGGGGTTACGGGTACCC
>APFE031437176.1:0-17675 GCA_000404065.3 Pinus taeda | reverse complement strand
CCTTCATAACCATCAGCATTCCCATAATCACCTAGTTCAGCACCACAGCTACCCTTCATAACAATCAACATACCCATAATCACCTGATTCAGCACCACAACTACCCTTCATAACCATCAACATACCCATAATCACCGAATTCAGCACCATAGCTACCCTTCCTGAAAAACCATGGCAAGAAGATTAAGAATCTTGCATGTAGTTCTTAGCCTTTGCTTTCTTGTTAGCTTAAGTGGTACCAAAGCATATGTCCCTCAGTCTCCTTGGATACAAAGTGGGAAAATTAAAGACGCTATTCTCTTTGGAAAGCAGATGGATACTATTAGATACAATAGTGTACTTGATGCTTGTGCATTGAAGAAAGATCTTGAACTTTTTCCTTATGGGGACGAGACAGACATTGGAGAAAGAGGGTTAAATTTGAGTGGTGGACAAAAACAGAGAATATAGATTGCTCGTGCTTTATATCAAGATGTAGACATTTATATTTTTGATGACCCTTTTAGTGATGTGGATGCACATACCGGAAAACATATTTTCCAAGTATGTTTCTCTTATCCTTTGCATACTGTAGGTTTGTTGAATTAATTAGTTTTAATGTGTTGATGGAATGATGAAGCTCTGCAGTAGCACTCTGCAATTCATTGTTCAGTCTGGATAATATACATTGCTGGTTGTGCCAGTGCAAATTCATGTCCATAAACATCTAAGAAATTGGACTTGCTTGTTATAGGAATGCATACTTGGTATTCTGGGTTCAAAGACTATAGTCTATGTAACTCATCAAGTGGAGTTTTTACCCTCTGCTGACATCATTCTGGTAGGTTTGAATTTCTTTCATCCTGTTCTAGTGATATTAAAATTTTCAATGTAATTGGTAAAGGGACAGTGGGTTTATTGATCATTTATTGAGAGGAGGAGATGAGTGATCCATATTTTGTTGATGTAAATGATATTCTTCATAGGTAATGTGGGATGGTGAAATTACTTAGGTAGTAGATATGATGACATCTTACAATCAGGCATAGATTTTGTGGAATTAGTTGGTGCACATCAGAAAGCTTTGAAAACTATTTCTTCTATGGAGAAATCTGAAGTGTACACATCAGAGAGATTTGTTGAAATCTCATGTCCTGGCAATACAGCTGGAGTGAAAAATGTTACTGCCAGTGACACACTAGAGCAGTGTGTTGTTCAAAACTCAATAGATGTAGACAAAGAGGTTGAACCAGAAAACCACAAAGAAAAATTGGATAAAGAGAATAAAAATTCATAGCTTGTACAAGAAGAAGAAAGAGAGAGAGGCAGGGTAAGCATGTCGGTATACTGGTCTTACATTACTGCTGCATACAATGGTACTTTGATACCTATAATACTACTGGCCCAAATAATAAGTCAGCTACTTCAAATATGTAGTAACCTCTGGATGACATCGGAAGCCTCTACAAAAGAAAATGAAAGTTCCCCTATGAGAAAGTCCCTTTTCATTCTGGTTTATGTTGCTTTGACATTGGTTGGACTTAAAACTGCTAATCAGCTTTTCATCACTCTGCACAGGTGTATATTTCGTGCACCAATGTCCTTCTTTGATGCAACTCCATCTGGGCGAATATTGAATCGGGTCAGTTGACATTTATTGTTTTAATAGGCTAATACCTTTCTTGAGAGAGAAGGAAATCATTTGATTCTAGTGGGTCAGTAACAAGCTCTCTGTTTCTTGGCAGGCATCAACTGATCAGAGTGCAGTGGGCACATTGATTCCTTCTCAACTAGGAGAATTGGCTTTTGCATTTATACAACTTTTGGGGATCATTGCAGTCATGTCTCATATTGCTTGGCAGGTCTTCATTGTGTTTATACCAGTGGGTGCAAGTTGTATATGGTATCAGGTATTCTCTGTATTTCTCAATAATAATAAATACGAACTTGCAAATTTTAATTTTCTCAGAGGAACATAAATTGGCAATAAGAGAGATTGATTTCTACTTCAAGGTTTGCTATAGATAGATCCCATAATTTGATTGAAAAGGATGTTATCAAATAGATTAAGTTGCATCAGGATTCTATCATGACAACAGTTTATCTGTATTTCTTTGTTTCCATGCTTTTGGGTTTTTATAGTAATAAGAGAATTCTTGTAATTCCTCTGGCCTTCCTTGCATGTAGCAATACTACATAACATCAGCTAGGGAACTGGCTCAGCTGGCATCAGTTTGTAGAGCTCCAATTGTACAACATTTTGGAGAATCAATCTCTGGAGCAGCCACCATTAGAAGTTTTGACCAGGAATTTCGATTCATGGAAAGAAATCTCGAGTTGATTGATATATATATGAGACCTAGTCTCCACAATGTTGAAGCCAATGAGTGGCTTGGCATTCGGATGGATTTTCTGTCAAATCTTGTGTTTGCATTCTTTTTGGTGTTCCTCATTCGCTTGCCTCAAGATGTAATTAGCCCAAGTAGGTACAGAAGCACTATCTTGGCTTACAATTATTTTTCCTAAACTGATCTCAGCAGACTAGACATATTCTTTATAATGAAATATGAAAGTAAATGAAATGGCACCTTAACAGGCACTGCAGGGTTGGCAGTAACATATAGTCTAAGTCTGAACATGGTGCAAGCCTGGGTAATATGGTGCCTTTGTTATGTGGAGACCAACATGATCTCAGCGGAGAGAATAATGCAGTATTCACGAATTCCCAGTGAGTCACCAGTGATTATAGAGAATTGTAGACCAAACTCCAACTGGCCATCTAGAGGAACGATAGATCTAACTGATTTGCAGGTCAGAACTCAATACAAATAGTGTCTTTTTCACGCATTCAATGCTAGTAATTTGCATGTCAGTTCATCTATAAATTTGATCCATACAATCAGGTGCGTTATGGGCCACATCTTTCGCTTGTCTTGAAAGGCCTTACATGCACTTTCCCTGGAGGCACGAAGGTGGGAGTTGTGGGGCGGACAGGAAGTGGCAAATCTACTCTTATTCAATCCATTTTTCGCATTGTGGGAACAACAACGGGCAGAATTGTCATTGATGGAGTCGACATCTCATCCATAGGCCTCCATGACCTAAGATCAAAATTAAGCATTATTCCCCAATGATGTTTGAAGGCACTATAAGAAATAATTTGGATCCTCTCGAAGATTGCTTGGATGATGAGATTTGGGAGGTTAGTTCTGCTTCATATTCTATAAGCATTAGTATCAATTTTAGCGCCAATTATTCTTGCCTGGAAGAATATAGATATTTCCCTGAGGATCTTGCTGTAAGTTTATTGTTTATGAATCTACTTCGATTTTGCTTGTGCTTTCAGGCTTTAGACAAGTGCCAACTTGGTGGGATTGTACGAGCAAAAGAAAAGAAACTTGATTCCTCAGGTCTGCGTGTCTTTTTTACAGTAGCTATTTCTTCTATTTGCTTTCCATCTTAGTGCTCATGTTTTGTTTATTTTTTGGTGTCCTTGAGACCTACCTAGTCTCTAGGACCCCTTTTAGGACATCTGCATTTTTTTGTTTCTATTTTAGTTTTGACCTCTATATGTAGTAATACTATGCCAATTCACATCAACATTTTATTCTCATTTCTACCAAACAAGCTATGTTATACTTGTCAAGGTTCATATGTCTTGTTATTTTAGGTCTTAATAATAAGTCTTGGCTAATTGTTAATGTGTTTTTTTCCTTCCTGCAATGAACCAACTCAATTTTATTCATAATATTTTGCAGTTATAAACTTTTAAAGTTACCTAATATTTCAATGAGTAAGAATTTGAGAATTCTACTATCTAACCATCAAATATGCCCAAAAGAGGGAAAACAATATAAGAAAAATGAGAGATGTACAAAATAGACATAGGCTTTTTGTTCTTTAAAAGCAATTTATTTTTTACTTAATTATTTTTTTCAATTTTTTTTTGTGTCATTTTTTCTTTTGAATAATGATGAAAATATTGGTTTGAGTGGTTGTTATAACTAATATTCGGTTTAGCAAGTTTTGTTTTGTTTTTTTGTTTTTTTGTTTTTTGTTTTTTTTTTTTTTTTTTTTTTTTTTTTTTTTTTAAATTAAAATTTTCAATATAAAAACAAATATTCTACATCAACTTCAAAAAATCTTCTAATTCACTTTGTTGAGGTAAATTTTCATTTTTATTAGAGTTAAAACTTCACTTTAGCTATGGGAGGAACTTGCACACATTTTTTTGGCACAAAAATTAAATATGTTCTTTTAAAAAGTTTCATACTCCGTTAAATGTTTTAAATTCACTATGATAAAAGTTCAACACATTCACTATGATAAAAGTTCAACACTCACTGACAAAAGTATAAAGTGTCTTTTTTTAAATGAAAAGTATAATTTGTCTTGTTTAAATGAAAAGTTTAGAATGCACGTGATTGATTATAAGAGTGGCTCTTAAATTAAAATTGAAACTTTGAAAACAATAAAGTGTCTTCTTTAAATGAAAAGTATAAATTGTCTTGTTTAAATGAAAAGTTGTGTCTTGTTTAAATGAAAAATTTAGAATGCACGTGATTGATTATAAGAGTGGTTCTCAAATTAAAATTGAAACTTTGAAAACAATTCCATGAAAGTACAGGGAGTTATCTCCTTTGTATGAAAGTATAGAGAGTTATCTCCTTAGTTTAATGTTCTTTCCATGCCAATTAAAATGTAATGAGGGATCATTCCAAACTTCTATAAAATTCATACTATGCTTTATCCCCCATTTAAAACTTTCTCATTGTTACTAAGGGTTCAGGTTTTAGTGGAGTGAAATTTGGAACTTAAGACCATTGAAATATCAAAAGTGTTAAAATTGGCAACTAGGGCCAAATTCTACCTTCGGACAATTTATTTGATGGAGATGACGATTGCATTAAATTTCAATTTATGAGAGAGAAGATAATTGTTGGGAATACTTTTTGTAACCTAATTGTTGGCCATACTTTCTATAAAATAATCTAATAAAAATAATAAATAATTTTCACAAAACCGCTATTCTTGATCGTTTTTGTTGCAAATTCAATTGCTTGCCAATGTTAAATACTTACAAAATGGAAAAAAGTATAGGTATAATGAAAATGATGAGCACATTTTTATCACATAATTTGCGAACTAAAACCAGAGAACCATGTTTAAAATTTAAAAGTGATAGATTGTAAAGGAAATAAATAAAACATAATCTCGATTGTAACAAATTCGCTGTAAATTTTTGTCCGTGGAAGATTTATTTGCATAATGAAAAAGGCAATATGGGAGATTCCAATCACGTTCCAAGGCATTTTTTAAAATGTGGATGTGACAAAAGCTTGTTGTGGAAGGTGTTGTTTGTATATGGGAAATTTCTTGATCATTATGTATAATCCTAATGTTGATAGATATGTCTACTAAGTGGTTCCAGTTAATGGGGCATTGATTTGAGCGTTCAATATACTTTTATTCTTTATCAAAGTATTTTTTTGTTGTATTTGTGTTCTTCAATTTATGCCTTACGACGTTTCCTTTGCAACATCTGGTGCAAATGCTAGTTTAATGAGCTTGTGAAAATGAAAAAGATTATTGTAATTTTAATAAGCAGTGTTTTTTTCTTCTTATTTATGGAGAATCATATATATTTGTACTAAAAAGGACATTTTCACTTTATGAAGAAAAATATCCAATATATCATAAAATTGTTTTCAGTTTGTTATTTATATATATATCATTTGGCTTATTCAATTTGAACGTTTTGGACCATGCATTTAAAAAATATTTGAATTTCATTGAATGCAAGGTAATTTTCTTACATTTTAATAAGCATATAATTGCCATCTGTTTTTCCTTTTTCTTTTTTTTTATAAGGGATTACATGGCGCAACAAGGGAAGCTGCGAGGCAACAAGTCCTTGGTGATGAAATCTGAATGCAAATTCTTGAATTGAAACTTAAAGCTAACTCAAATTCAATGCTATCTCCAGGGCTTTTGAATTTAGAAGACCTGAAACTCAAAGCAAAGCTAATGTGAATTCTTGAATTGAAAGTCAAGGCTCACTGAAAATCAAAGCTATCTCCAGGGTCTCTAAATTCATAAGACCTGAAACTCAAAGCAAAGCTATCTCCAAGTCTTCCACCTTCTCGCATATTAACAATATCAGTTACTGGCTATGTTACTAATGATACTCTTGGACCTGGAACTAGTTATGCACCTGTAGGCTATAGGTATGAGTCTTAATCTGCTATGAAAGCTACTGATGGAGGATCTACTTCTGCTTCATATATATAATCAACTACTGGAAATAGATATAGAACTGGCTAGCTACTTCAGTGTCTCAACAATGATAGATTATGCCCCTTGAAATGGTTCAGTAGTAGGTGTTGGTTCAGCTGGTTCAACAATTCACTAAGTTAGTTATTAGGAATCATTCTCCAAGCTTGCATCGTATAATAACAACTCTCACCACCTGTTGAATACATCACTTAAGAGTTCAAAGAATCTATCACAGTTATATTGATAGAGAGACAACTAAATCAATCTTATAATAGATACACTCTTGATGCATTCTATTCAGAATTTAGTGATGCATGCTTGGTAATGAGATGATAGTTGTGATGCTTGTAAAAATGATGCATATAATGTTTGATGCCTTGATGTATGAAGTGTGTAAATAATTTCATGATGTATTACAACTTTTTGTCTTCAGAGTGTAAATGATGTGTTATGGGTTGATTTCTCCTTGTTTAAGATAATTTATTTATGGGTTGGCTTGTCATTGGATAGGATTAATAAATGTCTGTATGGTGTCTCTTGTCTTTCCAGCAATAATATATTTCCATTTGTCCCTAGGTTTTGTCCTTCGACTGTTTTTGAAGAATAAATCTCTCTTTCAAAGCAAAAGAGACTCCATAGCTTGTTTCATATTGAGGTCATGGCTAATAGAACTGATAGATATCCTACTCATGTTGATAATCCTAGAGAACAAATATTTTTTTATAAGCAAGGTGGCTTACTAATGAGAGAACCAAGGTGGCTAATCATGTTGCTAAGAAAAATAGAAAGAATAGAGGTGCTAATTCACTTATGAAACTCCTTTCTAATGAAGTTATTCAAATCCTAATGAAACACTGTCGTAGAAGTGGGGTCTAGATAAAGGTTTAAAAAGGTTAAGTCTAGTCTATTTTGAATTGTGTAGGTCCTCAACATGTGATGTAATATAGATCATTAGAAACTTTTTTTGCAAAGCCTTCCGCAAAACCTATAACTATATCAAACATGTTTCTTGATTCATTTGGAAGACATGTATCTACCAAAGAATGCCCATGACATAGCACTAGATAGATGGGGAAACAACTATTCATTTGAGATATATGGTTCAGTTGGTTAAGATAAGAGGATTGAAACTCTAAAAATGACTAATTCTTTTTAAATCCATTGAAATTAAGTTTCTAGATGTACTAGATTGAATCTAAATACATCTAACTAGAATAAAATAATTTCCCAACAACAAGTTAATATGTCCAAAAAAACCCGTGATATTGATTGTTGAACTTTGATTTGCAGAGTTGCAATTCTAACTGGATAGTCAACCAAAATTCTGCTATCAGGGCAGGTACTAGTGAGTTTTCACAAAATCAAGAAAATGGAGGGATTCATAATGTTGCTACACCTTTACTAGAGAGGCCTCTAAAATTGGAACCAAAGATTGTTGAGCTAGGAAAAGATAAAATAGGAAATATTCCTCGGGATAAGGGAGTACATTTAGACGATCTAAAACACTTTGTTGCAAGGAAAAATATTGCAGGAATATCAGGAGAGAGTATGAAACTATTCAAAGTAAAAGTAAAGGGTGTCACTCAACCTGGAGAAGGTCATATGATTGATTTCCTTGGAAGAGGCCTTGAAAAAAATTATGATAACTTTCTTGCACTCAAAATGGTTCCTTAACAAAAGCTAGTATAAATGTTGCAACTACTCTTTGGTCCTTAGCACACAGGAATTCAAATTTGAATCCAGAATGCTTGGATCCACCCCAAGATCAACCAACAAAGGCATCATATTTGGCTCAAAGTTCCACCCAAGAAGATCATAAAAATACAAGAAATTTGGGACTAGAGGTCCCCAAATCTTCCTTAAAGGATGGGAAATCCAAACCTCCTAAAATATACACCAGGAAAATCAATGGAACTGCTAGAGAAAATATTGAAAATGACCCAAAATAATAAGAAGCCAACGATTGGCTGGGAATCCATGAGGGAAAATTCTCCTATATTCCATTAGAGAGAGAAAGATCATGATACAAAGGATGATATGGATTGGGAAATAATAAGATGTGCACATGTTGAAGATATTGTTGAAACTACCATGGAAATTATTGCAACTGAAACACAAAATTTTAAGCACAAAAATCCAGCACATTGTTTATCCCACGTTTATCCTCAACCACATTGATCTGACTTCTCCTTCAAAATTTTAAGGGATATTGTGTGCATGTCATTCAATTGCAGGCCTCTTAGTAGAGTTACCTTAATTTGAAAACAATCTAGGTCAATGACATTATACTTAGGAGATTAGGATATTGAGACTTAAACTTGTTAGCAATGGAGATCATTAGTCTAAGCCTAACTTGATTTCTCAATTGATGCATGATAGCATTTACTACAATCCTAATGTCAATAACAAAAGCATCATTTTGAATTAGGTAGTTAGACCACCTGTAGCTTTTGGCCCTATCAATTGTAATTTCCACTTCCACCTAGAGTTGGGTAGTGGGGGCTCTTGATATTAGTATGCTATTTTCATGGATTAAAACTTGAACCATACTAGTTTCAATCAATGTATTGAATGCTTATGCAACAAATATGTCAAATGAGTGAACATAATTCAATTAGGGTAGAGCATTATTTCGAATGGGACGTGGAATTTAATCAAAAAAATTCCTTCATGTAATTTTTTTGGTCTCAACCAAGATGAATTCTTGATATCCAAATTAGGCCTCCTAAGGTTTTTGAAAATGCGAACTCATCACAAACGCCAAATCTAATTTGGAGGTTTACAAGTATGAAGATGTGAAATTAAGGTTTTGACACTTGAAACTTCACAAATTATAAAGAGATAAAATTGGCCATGGAGCTAAGCACACCACCACCTTACAAGCACCATTTCAAAGCTTAATCCCTCCTTTACACATTGGATTTTTTTTTCCCTATGAAAGATCATATGGGAAAGTTAGAATTTCACAAAATTTATTAGAGGAATGGAAAGCCCCAAAAACTAGACATATGCTTTTCCAAAAGATGGTTCAAGTCCTAACATTATGGAAAAAAGGATTTTGATATTTGGAGTCCATTTCTAAATCAATATTAGTAAGCTTGCTTTGAAAGGTGTAGACATTACAATTATAGAAGGTTAGGTCATTTTGGCAACCTATAAGGAAAGATCCAATTAAGAATCAATGCGAAAAATAAATAAGCTAACAATGGATAAAATTAGCAACAAAATAGATTTTGAAAGAACTTCTAAATCAACATTAGTATTAGATGACAAATAGATTGAATATCTAGGTATCACTTAAATTTTATGCAAAACTTAGTGAATGGAAGCAACTAGTTCGGTGACCTTGTGGGAAATTAATTTTGGCTTGTGCAATGCAACTTGTGACCTATCAGTACTTAGGTATGAATTGTCTCCATTATGTAAAGGTCATCTCTACCTCTAATCAAATAAATATAAATGTATACATTCCTAAAGCTAGCTAGATGCTTGTTTGGTCGTGTCTTGAAGGTACAAAAAGCCTCAGACATAAGCATGATTGGCCATGATTACAATTTATAATCTACATGTCATTACCATCATATCTGTGTATTTACATATTATTGCAATATAGTAGAAGGGTACGCTTATAGACTTGACATTATTTTTGTGTGTTTTACTGAACTTTTCTAACTCTATGCATCTTTAACCATTGTTGCTAGAGGAAGTTGGCTTCCTCCAACTCTGTCATTACTTTACATGGCTATTATGTATGTTATGCAATATGGGCCCTTCAAAAGTTGTGAATTTTATATGGAAAACAAGGATTGCATCAAAAGAATACTAAATTTTGAATTTGGTCTTCGGATAGTTTTTTGAGATAGAATAGAACTTATCTCCAAATATGTAGTAACACGACTGCTAATATTTGATATACATAGAATAGAATAGTTTTTGGTCTTATATCTTTAATTTACAAAGATTCTATTTCAATTGTTGTGGAATATCTTGTCAGCATGCAGAGTCATATCTTTATTCTAGCATCTCTTGGCATATGTAAAGAATAGGTGGAGTACCTTTCTTTTTTGTTTGTAACTACTCATATCTACATGTCAAAAATCCCTCATCACATAATCAAAAGTACAACTATTTTTCTTATCCATTTTCACTTTCACACTGGAACTTCATTCCTTTTCATTCAGTGTTATGTTCCACTTGTCATATTTGTCATTGATAGTCAAGGAAACATTAAAATAGCCTTAGATGTCGCATTGTTAACTTCCATATGTGTTGAGTCACCATGGTAAAACCCTCCCCACATACATACATTAAGCAACTCTGCAACATGATAATCCTGAGAGAACAAAGCACTTATGCACATAAAATTATTATCTGACCTGCTCAAATCAATGCAAGTTACAGACTAGAAATAAGAAGAGCCTTAGTGTAGTTGGGTAAATGCTTAATGCTATATTACAGTCTTCCACTGATGTTATGGACTCTGTACTTCAACAACCACCATTTCAGAGATGGTCTAGAGGAGTGAATCGATGCTTTGTTGATGATAGAGGACAACTATCCAATGATGTCCATTCTTTATTATAAGTCGATATAATCAACTCTTCTAAATATCGTGAGGCCAATTATGTCCTTGAATGGGAATGAGGATACATTGTTGAGGCAGTGCAACAAAGCCCAAGATACCTGGGAATGTTTGGATCACAACGAGAAGGATTGGAAGACATGCTCAAAGCAATAAAAATAAAGGAGAATACATCACATAATTTACCAGAACTCACACCTAGAGGTAATTGAAGAGTTCACATGAACTGAGAGAAGTGCCCACAAAGACACATAGATAAATGTTGCAACTCCAAAATACTATGTAAAAACTACAAAAAAATATGAGGTAAAATGCCTTTGGTGAGATATGGTGTCTAGTGAAGTCCCCTCTTAGGATAAGACATGCATATGCTTTAGTTAAATAAGGAGAGATACCACTATAAGGCTCTCCTATCTATTCCTTTAAAGACACGCCCGTAAAGGATAAATGACCTATAAAGGATTGGATAGCTATTTTATATTGATAGGAAAGGATGGAAATATATAAGCAAGGATAGCCAAATACATTTATAGGAACCTCTCGAGGTTAAACATTACCATTGCATATGAATGTAACTTCGACAATTTAAAAATATTATAAGACTCAAGGCTAATAATAAATTGGTTTAACAATGTTTTTAGCTGAGAAATTTCACCCAACAACCTATTTTTGAGGAAAATTGGAGAATTGGAGAATTCAGGATGGTTTCAAATAGGTTACTCTCTCCTACATATTCCAAGAAAGGAATCAACTGGTTGTTGGGATGTGGTTGGTGCCTGAAGATAAATGTGGACAACTTTTGATTATTCTCATAAAACTTTTCTTTGATATTTCTATTGCAATGTATAATTTCCAATTTTAATAGAAATTATCCATTCTGCTTACGGTTTTTATAAAACACATATGCAAGATTGTACAAAGGCACTGTTATTACGTCAAGGTCACATGTTATCATGATGGAAATAGTCTTCTAAATATTTTGATGTTGAATCTATGGACATTATTATGTCTTTTCATTGGAGCTGTGAAAGGCTATAAGAATGCATGAGAAACATCTGCTCAATGTAATTTTTTTCTTTTATTAGTAAATTATAATTTTTGGAGGCAGGAAAAAAATGATGTCCCAAGACATGGTGAGAACCCTGATAGAAATTTAGGTGGAATGGACAACTCTCATCACCAACGCGATAGAGAGACAGATAGAAACATAAACAATAGTAACAAACTTCATACATCTTGCTTGCTCAGGCCTTAATATTCTTTCATGGCTTGAAGACCTTCTAGAGTGAGCATTCCCTATTGAGGGTCTTTGAAATTCTTGTCTCTAGATGCCTTTCAGAAATAAAATTGACACTAGTTAATTGAGTCAGGCAAGGATGGATTGAGTTCTGTTGGATAGAGTTTAAACAAGGATGGGTTGAGTTTTGTTAGATACAGTTTAAACTTTCATCTAATTAAAATAAAATAAGAAAGAAACTACCTAATCATTATTCCTCGGCATGTTTGCTAACCGAGAGAAGGTACTGCTCCGAGCACCGATGGATTCATTCTCCAGATCATGGATAAATGATAATATGGAAGTAACACATAATACAAAACTAATAAACTATTCACGTTTGTTGTGTAGATTGAAATTTCTATATTTTAATTACCTAGGGGAAGTTATACCTAGTATAATCTTGGCTGAGTGTTGCTAATCCATCATAGATTTGTTTTAAAACCATTGTTTCTCACACATACCTTGATTACTATAAGTAGTTTAAGGCTTGTACAAAGAATGCATGGGCTTGTACCAAACTACAATTCCTACTTGTTGTAGCAGTTGCAACACCCTCCAAAATTTTGGCCTATGATTAATTTCAGACCCTTCCTTGGTCCTGTACATTGTTGTCGCAAACACTAAGACTCATTTCATGAACCTTTCTGGAGTGTTTTGGTCCCGTTTGTTACTTAGGAAAAATGTCATATTTTCGTATGTGGGTTGTCGCATCAAGTGTAAAAGCTCATTCTGGTGGTTTCAAGGGTCTATCTTTGTTTTTATGAGTTGTCCTAACCATATAAACATATTTCACACTCATTCACAAATTTTTGAGCATTGCCTTACATGTGTCATAACGGTCGTCGTAAAGTGTATCTATGGTGTTGCACTTGTCGTAACTGGTCATAGAGCAATCACACATAGTAAAATGTATTGTTTGTGTGTCATGGGTGATCTATGTTATTGATTCGCCAACTTTTGTAAGTGTTATATCACAATCGAAGCTTTATATAATTCACACATTAGTCTCACTGGTCTAACACTTAACCATTTCCGAAGAGGCTTCTCGACCCAACAACTTGATCTCACCCGACCTGCCTGGACTACGCATTGTGCGGTTCCAGTCCTCTAGCTATGACCTTGACCTTTGGTTCTGCATAATGCGTAGTTCCTGCCTCTCAGGATTGCTCCAAGAAGCAATTCCTGAGCCCAAGACCTAGCCTCCACATCAAGAATTGTGCAATCCTCTCAGTTAAACTAGCCTTAACTGTGCATTGCGCGAACCGAAGCCCCAAGTTATCTCCTCGAGCCCATGGAATGTGTAATATCTCAGTGGAACAACCTCCCTTACCTATCAGAACTGTGTACAGTGACCATTCCTTCAACCTATCCCACTGGCTAAAAAAACCGCGCAGATTTGTCATCCCAGCTTGAACTACGCATTGTGCAGTTTTAGGCCTCAAGCCTCTACCCTAGTTACTAGAACTGCGCAATGCGTAGAATCTCAACCTCCCTTGACATCCAAAACTATGCAGATTTCTTTCCCACTATCCATTCCTTTAGCTAGACCCCATGGTCTCCAAAAACTGCATAGTATTGTCCTTCAAGCCTCCCTGATCTGTGCACTACACAGTCTCAGAGCTCAATCTCTCCCCCTTGAATGCTGGAACTATGCAATGCATAGTCATTGAACCCCTCTCCCTAGCTTGTCACTTGTATCGGGCTCAATTGATGGATTAGAATGCATCATCTTGGACTAAGGGTTTTTTTCAGGGTGATGTCGTCTCGTCATGAATTAAGCGCAGATACATGTAGCTTATCATATGATGGAGGGATGATGGAGAAGCGGATGGAGGAGGAAATGCAACATACATTCATGTAACTAAGCATGAAAGCTTGTCTACCATGGAAAAGCAAAGGGACACCAACTCGCGACCACAACTCAAAGACTTGAGACCATTGAAGATTCCTATCACCAAGCCACGAGGAGATGGAAGACAAGAGAGTTCTCAGGAAAACACCATTCACAACAACAACAATGGCTTGGCATTGCCACATCATTCAAGCAGTTCATATCAGTAGTGCCATGTCATGTCTTGTCATGAGTTGTCATATGCCACATCATCATTGTGGAAAATGTATATTGTATTCATTGTAAAGTGGAAGTCCAAAGGACACATATGTAATATGGAGAGTTGTGTAAGCTGAAAAGTCATAGGAATTCAAACAATCATGAGGGTAGTCAAAGAGTCACAAGGATGGGAAGCATCAACCCTTGGTTATGTATACTCCCTCATTATATGAAAAAAGGACTTTTCACCTTGGCTCCTTCCACAAGGAATTAGACAAATAAGCTAGTTCTTTGAGGAGCAAGGAGTGGTTCCAATGTTCCACTACTGGAGCTAGTGATGTACATTGTAAACATGTGTCTTGAAACTTTTACTTAATGATAGAAGCCTTCAAGGCCAACATGTTCTTCATGCATGGATTATGAATGTTTGTAAGACTATTATGTGAATGTTTGTATTTCATGTTTGCTTTCACATGTGATAGGATAGTTGAACTATTTCATTTGTTTTCGTACTTAACTTATTTATAATATGTTGTGATGGTTGTTATTGTTGTCCCATCCATGTGGACTATTCTGTAGGATATTAGATAGATCTTTCTTCATTTGTTGGTTGTAATGACCGTTGAATCCTCTGTGGACTATTCCTCTAGATGTTAGGCGGACCCTTCCGGTTCATGTGTGTCTCTTCTTGGGTGGTACTACTATCTCTCACTTAGAGGCTCACTTTTCTCTCCTCTCTGTAGTAGATCAAGAAACTTGACACATTTAATATTGAACACTCACAAGGCACACCTCTTCATTTTTCAAAGACACCATTGCATCCCTCTCTCATGCTGACAGTTAGAGCCAATGCTTATCTTTAAGATATGTGGCAACTGGGATGATATTCTGGATGGGGCTCCTACACCAAACGGTGTGAGGTCTAATTGGGACTTCACATTGGGGAGGCCCCTTGGTTGATGGATTTTCAGCACCGTCAACATTGGCGCTAGAAGGTGGGCTAGATGACAAGCTGAGCTCATTGAATCTGGTTTGAAGCTCTTATCTAAAATGGCTTATACACAAATATTACTCCCAAGGTGTTTCTCCAATTTTTCCCTTTATCAATTTTCAATCCCCGATGAGCCTCTCGATCACTTGTCCCAGTTAAAGTTTGACGGTGAGGATGGAACACCCATAATCGAGCACATTTATGATTTTCTTAAATTTTGTGAATTTTACGAAATTGATGATGATGAATTTGCTTGTGTGCTTTTCTTCCTCACCTTTGAAGGTCGTCTTAATCGATGGTTCCATACACTACCACTTTCTTCCATCCATTCCCTTCATCAGTTCCTCGGGGAGCTCCATCAAGCCTTTGACATGTATAATTACCGAGATGTCTGTAAAAGAATCAATCTCTTAAGAATGAAGCCTAATGAATTAGTTGAGGATTTTTCTGATCAATTCCTTCACCTTTGTTGTGAAATTTCTGAAGAAGTCATGAATCAAGATTTCTTGAAACATGAGTTTGAGAACTTGGTTCTTATCTCTTTACACTATGAACCTAAACCCCTTGATTTTTCTACTCCCCCGAGTCTTATGAATCATGAGAAACCTTTGATTCTGTAGGAGGAATCTATTACTCCTTTTGTGCCTTGTCCTCCTCCTTTTCCTGTCTCGATGTGTGTATCTTTGTGTGATAACATTAAAGTTAAAAAATCCGCAAATAAAATTTCTAATCCACCTTCTCATTCTTCTTCTATTTATGATTCAGATTCAATGGAGGAAGTTCCATAATGGCTCATGAAGCCTATGGTGAAGAGTAACTCCTCCATTCCACAAGATGATCTCATTGTTCATAACTCTAGTATGAATTCGTGTTATCCTCTCTCATCTACATGCCTTGACTCTTTGTACAGTGATCCTACCGATCAATTGGCTCCACCAGTTGGTCTTTCACAATCTCTTGATTTTCGCGTTGCCGGTTCAAATTGAAATCAGGTACAAGGAACTCACTTTACACAAGAAGAGGAGAAAGAAGGTGAATATGCTCTAAATATTTCTTGTTTTTGTCAAGATCCTCTGTGTCAAGGTTATGCGTTTCTATTCTTGGGTGATTGTCAATATGCTAATATTGGTAGTGAATCAAATGCAATCAATTATTTCAATCAATCCATAGCCTCGGACAACAACCATTCCAATGATGTTTATTTTATTGATGCATGAAATCACGAATGCCCAGGTGCATCAACTGATATTTTGGTCTCTCACGAAGATTTTACTTTGGATCCAAAATCCAATTCAGATAAATAAAATGTGCTTAATGAAACTTCCTCTTCATCTCACTATCCCTTGTGATCTACCATCTGCAATACATCTATTTGTGATAGGGTTACTCCATGTTCTTCAAGTCCATTATTCGATGAGTTAACTTCTCAATTGGCACAATTTGGTGAGATTATCCATGATTCAAATGAAAACAAGAAAATCATTGAGTACTCTTCCCAGCCCTCATCATCTTCCACTTGCATGAAGACAACACTTCAAAACAGCTTGCTCATGAAAATTCCTTAATTCATTTATCTTTGAATTCGCGATCAGAAGAACCTTTCGACTTGAGTAGTATGGTTATTGAAGTTGAAGAATCTAGTCAAACCAGTAGCAAAGATGACTGCCATTTGGTGAGCAGTGGGCTTATTGAAACTGATAGTAGCATCTACCCTCACACCATGCACAATCTGGTATAATCTTCAAATTGTGATTTTAAAGTTCTAGAAAGTTTAGGGACCTACCAGGGAGTCGAGGCATTTCAACTTTCGTTGATGGTTATGTCAAGATCGTAAGCCCCCCCAAACTAAGTCAGATCTTGTTTCTCCCAATCAAGAACCCTCGAAACCCTTGCAAATGTTTTGAAATCCAGAGACCATTTGTATAGTGAAAAAATTTCCTCAAAATCAAAACAATGCAAGTTTTTTTTCATCTATCCTACATGACTCACAACCATTTGTACAGTGATAAAATTTTCTAAAAATCAAAACAATGCAAGTCTG
Organism: Pinus taeda; assembly: GCA_000404065.3. Classification (NCBI taxonomy): domain Eukaryota; kingdom Viridiplantae; phylum Streptophyta; class Pinopsida; order Pinales; family Pinaceae; genus Pinus; species Pinus taeda. The sequence continues at coordinate 477 of APFE031437176.1, read as the reverse complement.
TTTCCACCTATCCTCTAGGTCAAATCCCACAACCCATTGTACAATGGTAATATTTCCACAAGAATTAGAACAACACAAGTTTTTTCCCACATGTTCTCTAGGTCTAGAATAGGTAGTTGGTTCACCACATCTATATTAGGGTTTTAGGTTCGAAAATGGAAGAAGCATAAATTGAAGCCCTATGATGGAAGGCCACAACATATAACACAAATAGTGTAGGTTTTAACCCCGTACAAAAATTACCTGCATACGAATTCTAAAACACATAAAATAAAGAATGTGAGACCATAACACATAAAACACATATACATAGAGATTTTCCCATGGATCCCAAAACCTGGACTACCAGCTTGGTTTTTCATTATGTTCCTTTCAATGTTACAATACATATTTATACATTCCGAAGCATCTAATACCATGGACCGAAAATCATCACGTCCAATGCCATAGACCGAAAACCATCGCGTCCAAAAAACA
>APFE031437171.1:0-12447 GCA_000404065.3 Pinus taeda | reverse complement strand
ATGTCTATGGATTGCAGGTTGCTGTTTATGGATGATTGATCAAGTTGGAAAAATAGATGGACTTCTATTTTTGATAAAAGTGTGAGTGATCACAGGTTGAGTGATCAAGTCTATTTTTAGACTGGCTGTCAAAAATAGAAAAGTCAAATATTATTATCTCACAATAATATTTGGACTATAAACTTAATCTTATTCTCTTGGAGCACTTCAGTTTGAGCTACAGAAGTGGCACATGCAGCTGTCAGAAGGAAATACGCTTTTCTTATGAGTTAGTTGAGTTGTTGCATGCATGACTTCAGTTAGAACTCAAGTGAGTTGAGTTTAGTGGACTGGAGGTGCAGTGATGGAGTTGTGTTCAGTTTAGCTTTGTTAAACTGGTTGTATTTAGTCTAACTGGCAAATAGACTAGAGATGAGTTGGGTGAATTAGTTATTAATTAATTCACAAGTTATTAACTCATAATACAACTAATGAATACATCAGTTAACTCAGTTGCATGTCAGTGCATGTTCATTTCAGCAGGGACAGGAGTTAGAGAATCAGATTGCTATCAGTTGTGACTATAGTTGTGCACCAGATCTTGCACAAATCAGGGGATTGAGTATGCCAATGAGTTTGCCCACATTGTAGCTTGTTCTCACGTGATTTAGCCAAGGAAAGACGTGGCTGCCTTGGAATTATCACCGGTTCTTGTGCAGGTATTGAGCAGCGGAGGCAGGCAAGCAGCGGAAGAGATTTGAGCCAGTGATTGATTCAGATCTGAGCTGTATTGTGTGTAACAGGTGGAGCTGGTACTGGATTGCTTGTGATAAGCATTGTACCTTGTAATGTTACATGACTCAATCATTAATATACAGATAGTTGGGGTTTTTAGCGAGATGCTTTCCCCGGGATACATACTGTGTTAATGTGTGAATGCTCTTGATGTTTTATTGTTATTGATGCTGCTATATTGATGATCAACGTAGAGTAGCTTATGTATTGTGTATGTTTTCCGCAATAGTACATGATCAGGATAATCTCTGTTGAATATGTGTTAAATTATTCAAAATTTCTACATTATTTTCACTTAGCCGACGATTACTTATGCTATCATACTAACTAGAAGAAAATTATTTAAAGTATAAGTTGTTTTTAAGTTAGAAGTCATGATCATTTTTTAATGAATGCTAAGTTTTTTTCTTTGAATTATGAAGGGATGCGAACGATTACTTATGCTATCATACTAACTAGAAGAAAATTATTTAAAGTATAAGTTGTTTTTAAGTTAGAAGTCATGATCATTTTTTAATGAATGCTAAGTTTTTTTCTTTGAATTATGAAGGGATGCAAAAATGTTTTAACCGTTGCTTGGACATAATTAGCCCTCTCTTCCATAATCCTAGATGTCCTTCACTCATAATAATTACCTCACCTAGCCGTTAAAACACCGCCGCAAGTACCAATCCAGCCTGACCTCAAAGATGTCGTGCATCTATGGCGAATGAACCAGTGATACAATGGAAAGGATGGTGGACAGTTGGATCTCTATTTATAAGAACTGATTTCCCTAGTATTGCATGTAAAATTTTGAAACTCGACTGTTCATAGTCATTAAGCAGTGATGCCGCCTGTTCAAAATGAACCCTTCTCTCTCAACAGGATAGAACAGACTGTCGAGTATCGCAATAGTCTTGCACTATTGCAAGACTCTGGATTTCTTCAGTTCTTGCAAAAGTTTGATGGGCACGATAAAGAAGTGGCTTTACAGTTTTCCAGGAGTTTCAGGAACAGCCGAGTGAAAATTGGGCCTCTCAAATTTAAAGTCACAAAAGAATTTATAGCAGCAGTGACAAGCTTGGAGAACACTGGTGAATAGTGGTTTAAAAATCAGAAGCTGGAAAGGAAGCGATGGCAGTGTTTCTTCATCAACAAAAAGATAGAGGTAGACTGCAAGGTAGGAGTTCCGTGCAGTGCCCTGCTGGGTCAGTGGAAAGACCTCCTTTTCATCCTATAGAAGTTTGTGACCTACGAGGGAAGATACACCCGCACTTTGGTATATAATTTTAGAATGCTGCAACATTTTGAAGCTAGCCGGCATGTCCGATGGAGGATGAATTTCCCTTATTTTCTGCTTAAGAGCTTGGAAAAAATGGCTAAAAGTGTGCAAGATGGACGAGAAGACCAGGCTGACACAAAGCTATATCACCACATCCAGATAAAAATTTTGGTTCTGAAACAGCTAGAAGTTAAAGGTATGACATGGGAGGTGCTATTAAAATAGCTGCACAAAGAAATAGTCACTGGAAAGGAGACAGAGGACCCCGCCAGCACAAGCAACGAGCCGAGTAAAAATGAAAACGGGAGTACTTCTTGCACCAGTGCAAAAAGGAAACAATCTAAAAAAGTAGAAAAAGCCCCATCTTCAAATAAGAAGACAACCAGTGCACCAGTTGAAGGGACTCCTTCTATGCCACCATTACAGACACAGACCCCCGAAAACGACAACCTGTTAGTCCTTGCAGACGCAGCAAAACTTGCAGAGGTTGAAGATAATGCTCTATTGGCTTATTTCATTAAAAATCCCCAGAAAAAGAATAAAGTATCTAATGCAGGCAGAGAACCATAGTCCTTACAGGGCGTTGAATCCCCTCCTGCACCAGTACAAGAAGAAGCACGAGTGCGAGAAGAAGAACTGGAAAAAGAAGCAGAAGAAGAAGAGACAGGAGGAGAAGAACCAGACGATGAAGAAGCAGAAGAAGAAGAGGTAGAATTTGAAGGAGAAGAGGCAGAATCCGAAGAAGAAGAGGCAGAACCCACAGAAGAAGAAGCAGAAGAAGAAAAAGAAGCAGGAGGAGGAGAACCTGCAGAAGAAGAGGTAAAAGAAGGAGAGGCAGGAGAAGAAGAACCAGAGGAGGAAGAACCTAAGGAAGAAGAGTTTCCTGATGTAACCATGGTGGATATTGAGGTCCCTAAGGAATACACAACCCCTACCCAAACAGAAAAGGAAAAATATCTAGTAACTCCTGCTACTCGAGTAGTTGAACTAGAGCTTCAAGTGCAAAACTTAGAACAGCTTGTAGCCAAAGCACAGGAGGATAAAGAATAGAGTAGAGGAGAATTGATGGTGGAGATCCAAAAAAAGAAAAGAGAAGTTAAAGTCTGGAAGTACCGAACTGTGCAATGTTTCAGGCAACTTAAAAAGGTGACAAAGAAATTAAAGAACATCATAAAGAAGAAGTCTAAAATAGTGCAGGCTGATGACAGTATCCCAGAGTAGGATTGAGCTGGAATGCTCAAAGTTTTTAAGTTTTTTGCAGAGGTAAAGAGTTGTGTGAGGACACACAACAATTTAGGGATGGGAGGATGTTAGCCCCCTAATTTTCTCTCTTTTTGCCATTTTTCCCTTCCTAAATCATAACCATTTACCGTTGTTTTACCTCTCTTATACACCCTCATCTTGCACTAGTCCAAGAACGATGACATATTTCGTATGAACCTTATATTTCATATTTTTAACTTAACTTAGCATTACTTAATTATTTATTACATGAGATCTTTCTTATAATCACTCTTGTAACTTATTGATCTCTTCAATGTTTATTTCATAGTCAAGTGCTTACTGTGACCGATTATCCTAGAGCAGGATCAGATCTTACACCGGTGCTAGCATAGTGAATCCTCGCAGCATATCCAAACCCCCTTGATCACCGCCTTGTTTTGTGCAGCTTCAGCCACGATAGCAAGATAGATCTAAAGGCAGTCAAGCTTCAGCCATGACAGCAAGATCAATTTAAAGGTAGCTGAGATCGAATTTATCAAGAACGAACAGCTAGAGATTGGTTATGGCCAGTTTTGATTGTCTAATTTTGAAGGCCGAGAAGCTAAATTCTACATATCGGTTATTTAATTGGTTAAATGATCTTTTTGGCCTTTGGCCAAAGATCTGTATAATGAAGAATGTAAATAAGATGAGAGAGTTTTTCACAGAAGTTTGTATAGAACAGAGACATAGCCAGAGAGGCGATAATAGGTTCTTGTATTTTGTTATCGCCCGAATCTGGGTTGGACTATGTATTCATGCATGTATTTTCCTCAGTGAATTAATAAGAAAGGGAGCTCTGCCTCATTTTTTATGAATCAAATTTCTTTGTTTGAAAGTTGATGAATTGATAAAGTATTGAACAATGTTTCTATTTGAAAGGGAAATGTGTTGGTTGGCTAGGGCCCAGCCAAACCAGCACGTTTACCCTATTTCTTATTTCTTGTCATTTATGTTTATATATTGACAAGTTGTTGATGCCTCGAAAATCGCTGCAACAACATCGGGGAAAACAACCCGGTCCGGACCTTAAAGGCAGCTCCTTTTCCGTTTGGTGTGGTGGCTTCGACTGGAAATAATGGGACCAGTTTCCCAATGGTGGATATAGGGGATGGATAAATGGTTGGTTCTCTAATATATAATGATAATGGATGAATGATTTAATATAAAAAGTAAAATTATGAACAACTAATCTATCCCAGGGAATTTCTGCTTAAGTGTAACTTTTGATGACCTTTATCCACAAACAAGCATATAGATGACTCTATTGGTAAACAAAGACATTTATTCATATGATAATTACTTTGTTCAAGTAGTTGAACAAAGTAATGATTAAAACATTATTACACTATTCATCATATATCACTGACATACATATGATTGAAAGAATCAAACTCCTTAAACATTCAATAGTGATAAGTATAGGGACTGCTGTTAAAACACATACATATATCCAATGATAGCAAGATTAAACAAATGTTGATTCACATGAAAGAATGAAACAAGAGCATAGATAATAGTACCATATGTTATTTGGATCACTCCCGATATCAATTGCATTCAAATTCCTTCTTCCAACTCAGAAACACTTTCACAACAAGGCAATAGTGCACATCCCATCAAAGCTTTCTTCGTTAAAATTTAGAATACTGGCCCAGTCTTTATAAAAATATACCAAAAGCACAATAGTGTGACTTCCTGATTTGAGTTTATACAAAAACTGAGGACCCTTTCTAAATGCATGAAAGGGCTTATAAATACTAATTAGGCTAACTAATTACAAAATAAAATGCTATTAATTGGTACAACTAAATCATGAGTATCTCCTCAAAATCGGCGTGTTTGCAGTCGGCAACATGGTTCATTGTTTCGGATGATCTCCCTTTGGCTTGAGCTGGCAGATAGCAAGCATCAGTTGTAATTCTAGAGGGCGAATGAGATGAGAATGTAGTTTGGCTGAGTATGTGGCATCATGGATTTCGAGAATCATGCAACCGATCGCATCGGTTAAACATTTGAGTGCGGACCTTTGACTGTATGGTTTAACTAAGAAAAACCAAAAGGTATCCCAAGTTAAACTTTGGATGCCAGCGATTAATCTTTCATTCTTCTCCAATTCTTGATTGCATGTTTGTTCCAATGCTTTGGCTGACGACAATTTACCTAGAGTGCACTATGAAATCATGTTAGATAGATAAAGAGTGTCATTGATTAACTCAATTAAATTACTGGTAGATAATTTTCATCTTGAGGTTTCTCTCTCTGCTTTCATCAGTTGTGACTGCCATTCTAGGAAAAGGATTTCTTTGTGTGACTCTAGAATTTTAGGCAGATGTGCGGCTTGCCCTTCACTGGTGTCTTGCCAAGCGAGAAAGTTGGTTAGAGTCTCATCGGCCTGTTCCAAATCCTGCCTGGCATCGACTGATTTGTCAACTATTGATGCAATAATCTCACAAAGGGGCTCAACCAAAGAAATGTTATGACATAGCAGTTTTAGTTGTGTAATCAATGCTTTATTTATCTGGAGAGCTTCAGACCTGAAATTTGCTGGTTGCGGAAGACTCTTAAACTTTTCTACTTGGTGTGACAGTTGAGCAATTTGCTCGTCTTTCATCTTACTCATTTGTTCATTCATTGTCTTCAATCTGGCCAATGATTCGGATAATTCCTTTTGTTTCTGTACTGTGCTTAAGTCTATCCTCTACTTCTCCTTGAGCAATTGCTCATTTAATTGATTGTTTATCGGTTGTTGTGTTGATAGTTGTTGTTCTAACGGTTCTATTTTTCGCTTTCCTTCGAACACCTATGACTACAATGAAACAATTGTTTGGTCTCTTTCCTTAAGTAGATTGCTTACTTCCAAGGCTTTATCCATAGTGGTTGTTGAATAGGCTCTAGCATACTGAGAAAGTTTTGTAAGGTCATTGGAAGGGTTAAATTCTTCCTTCCATACCACATTAGCCATCTTTGTTTGTGCTGGTAAAAGGGAAGATTGATCAAGTCTCGTCCTTTTCCTTTGTCTTTTCACTACAACCCTGTGTTTGGGACTATAAAAGACGTCTAATAGTGGTATGTCTTCTATCTACAAAACAATCTGATCGAATGGATCCTTAGGAATTATTTCTACATCTGTGCTGGTGGGTAGGCCACTGGTTCCTTCAATTGGAACCATTGTTGCCGCTGTATCTTGACCGACTATTACTTTAGGTGTGCTAAAACCTTGTGAACCTTCCAGATTGCTTATAATAGAATCGAATTGTTGCCATTCTTGGAGGAGCTTGGGATCAATCTGGGTATCTAGATTGATGTGTTCACTGCTCTTGTCCTGTTCTTTTTTCTGCTCTTTCTCCTGTTGTTTCCCCTGATGTTTCCCATACTCTGGCTCTTTTTCTTTTTGTGGAATCTTCTCTATAGTAGGAGGTTTATCAATAATTTGTTGTTCAGGCTCGCTTGACTGAGTTGTTGGGGTTATCGCTAATAAGTCCAGAGGTAGAGTTTGCAACCTCTATTCTCTGAGCCTATTAAATTCTACTAGCCCTTCATCATTATATCTCATTTTGGCCAATGTTTGTACTTGGAATAATGATTATGCTGAAGAAAACAGGTCATCAAATTCATCTTTTTCATTTTCAAACCTTGTTAGTTTGGCTTGTTCAAGAACAGTATAGGCAATTTTCCTTGGATCGAATTGCCTGTTAGGGATAGTTACGAGATTGAGCATGTTTATCTTTTCTGCCTCCTTTTCAGCATGCTTGTAATCATGTAGAGTATAAACACGGGATCTCAAAGGAAATGTAGGCTAAGCCTATTTTTTAGAATTGGTAAGAGTTTTGGATATTCCTGTTGTTGTTATTTGGTAAGCCAATTCTCGAGCTAACAGCTTATCAGGTACATACAAAGGAAGGACATGAGGTCTTGTGAGACTAACAAAAACCCTTATATATGTAAACTTGTCTTCCCCGAACCAATTCCCTACAGTAGTCAAGTCAATCTCTGCTTCCATTAAAATCTTTGGGGCAGGCTTATCAAAAATGGCATAATAGATAGGCAACATGAAACCATTACCAATTTGGTACAAGTAGTCTTTATAGTGCGCCTTCCATAACGTTTGATGATAAATGTGGATTGGCTGAGGGTCTTGTGAAGTCCATCTCCACCCGAGTACGGGAAATTCAAAATTAAAGCAAAGGGTATCCATAACATAAGCACTATAATAGAAAGGGGGAATAGTTCTGGTGGTTACGCGTGTATTTGATCTAAATTCAAGAATTGCAGTAGCTAACTTATTGGACAATATGTTTACCCAATCCATCATTTCACTATTAATCGCCGCTTCCATCAAAGGAACCATTTCAAAAGTAAACTTTGTAGAATCATGCAATCCCCACATTCTACACATCATTGCCCCAAAATAACAGTAAGGAGAACACAATGAATCTACAGAGTACTTACCTGATGATTCATGTTTGTGCTTTTCGGGATTTTGTCTCCACTGCTTAATCGGGGCCGATTCAGTCTCGTTCTCTTCTGCGAACTTTTCAAGAAAGGCTTTATTATATTTCTTTTTAGGTTCAAGCAGTTCATACATCTTCCTTAAGTCATCAGGCTGAAATGAGCCAAAAATCCTTCCGTCAACTGTGCAAAATGTTCTATTTAAAACCAGAATTTCTTCTACCGCCCATCACACTACATTAGTGTATGGAAGAATTTTCTCACGTGCTGCTATCCTGTGCAAATACGAAACAGCTAAATCTTTAAGGGAAGCTTCCGATTTACTAGTTGAATCTGCAGTAGCTCCTCCTGATGCTTCCTCAAGATCCTCTGCATCAATTAAATTGTAGATGCTTTGCCAACTTGTATTTCCGAGGCCGAGACAAGTAGTGTCGGAGATTAAACCTTTTTTACTTGGTCGTGGATCATTAGTTGACTGCACTGTTGCTGTAGGAGCCACTACTGCTGCAGATCTCTTGGATTTCTTTGCCATTTGTTTCAAATTTGTTATTTCCGCGGAGTTCTATGCAAGGAATGAAACCAACGTGATACAGAGAATAGGTAGTATGAGTCAATATGAAAAAATTATATCAATTAGCGAATAATCAAAGATTATAGTGAAATTGCTGCAAATACAATCTAAGGGAAAATCTCGGCATAACTGCTTCATTAATTGGCCGTTTAAACCTGTCAATCATGGTAAAGGAGTTTTAATTACCCGTAAAATCGTTTATATGTCGAATGATCCATTCAAGCGTGGCTTATATTTTTTGCGGATAATCAAAAGTAAATTGCAATTGGTGATTGGTAACGTGAACAGGAAGGCTTTAATAATAGTCCAAAATAATGCATGCAAGCCTTTTAAATATGTTTTGAAACACGCGCCTTTATTTAATGCATCGCAATCGGGGATGTGTTCGGGTCATGCTACTTATGTAATTGCAACATCGTCGATCGCCGATGGCGATACGCCTTATTGCATCGGAGGATTTGAATGTGTCTTAAACATGTGCTGGGTTGCATCCTAAGATTGCCGATAGCGATATCGCATCGGAGAAATGAGGGGGGGTCTTTTATTACACTTGCTATTCGCCCTTCTCAATATCCGATAGTTATTTTCTTTTCGGATCGGAGTAAGTTAATGGGTGCATGCATATGTTTTCTTTATTGTTGCGATATGCGACCATTCGATCACTTTATTGCAATAATAAAGAACTTTATATTTATTTACAAGACTGATTTGATTATAGTTCAAAAGGTTTATTTTAAAATATAACATTTCCATTGGACCTTTTGATGAAGGTTTTTCTAATGATGAGTTGATACCAATTTATTCACACATCTATGTTTAAAAGGGACCAATTTCATATTATGATTTTAAAGAAAAAATTTATGAAATGGGGAGTTGTTGTACAACACAACACAAGTGTGATTTAATTTCCAGCACATGCATTCCTGTCTGAGTGAAAGTGGATCTGCTATGTGAAGTAGTTAAATTTCCTTTTCCTGCACCTGATTTCGGATTGGTTTTCCTGCCTGGTCCAAGGAGGAGAAATAAACCTGCACTAGTGCACGTTGGTGTGATGTTCATTTTCCTATACTTGATTTCGGATTGGTTTTCCCACCTGGTCCAAGCAGGAGAAATAAACCTGCACTAGTGCAAGTTGGTGTGCTATTCATTTTCTACAGTTTTGTTTGGTTGGTTTTCCCCGCCTAGTCCAAGCAGGAGAAATGGACCTGCACCAGTGTACTTTGGTGTGATGTAGCAAGCCTTTCTAGTTTACTTCCCGCAATTTTCTTGCTTTCATTAAATACTTTATGACAGGATAAATTATATGGATTATTTCTTTATTTCTGCACTTTGTCAAAATCAGAAACATTCATTTTTATGTGTGCAATTTGATTTTACAATATAATAACACTTGCAATAAGAATTAAATGCTAAGTGCAAGAAGCTCTGATCTGGTGCAAGAACTAGTCTCTTGCCACGAGATCTGAGTGCTCTGAACCTAAGAGAGTTCAAGCCCTTGTAGGAAGAAAAACGCTTTTAGTAAAGACACCATTTATACCCTTTGCATAAATCTATGTTCCTGCACTAGTGCAAGCAGACTGCGATAGTGCAGGACAGATTAGTGCAAGAAGGAAATATTTACATAAGCAGGTTTGAAGGGCCCATCTGATGAGACTGCTAAAGTGTCTCTACTAAAGAAAAGCACACAACCAATAGTTGATCAATTGTCCCTTTATTTCTAAATCCCTTTTGCAAATGCATTCTTTCTTGTTCCAGTCTTAGATTATTTTGATGGTTCAAGTTGCCTTTTTCTCTTTTAAGTTTGATTCTGCAATCTTTCTTTTAAATAAAGTAGGGATTGACATTAGAAATAGTCATACCATCTCTGGCATTGCCTGTGCTTCGTCTCTAAGTTTACGAATCCCCCGGGTTGACAATTTAAGTGTTGAGGAGTCTGCTTAAGTGTAATTCCTACACCCAACACGAGGAGGATGTTTTCTCTTCTTGGCAAAAAACGTGAAGGACAACACTACTATTATTGTCAGCACGACTCCTCCATAAATGCAATGTGCAGTGGAATGAGAGATCCATATGAATACAATATATGTCCAAATAAGTTACAAGTTCATAGTGATTTTCAATTGGAAGAAACCATAGTTACCTATTACAATGGCCGACTTGATTTTTCAACCTGCAAGATAGCATGACAACAATTATGAGTTAAAATCAATGATCCATAGCTTTTGCAAAGAGAATGAGTACTTGACAATATCGGGAAACACAACTACATAAATCTTTGGGTTCAAAGAGTGGAAAGTGGAAGAGCATATTGGAGGGGTGTACCCAGATCCTCATTCTGTTAGATTCAGAAGTTGTTCCATATACATGTCTCTGTAACAACCACTTTTCGTGGGTGTCAATGACTAATTCATACCATCATAACTAAACTAGAAGTTCCAAGTAGTTTTGCGTAAATTTACCAAATAGAGCATACTATGGTCCTGGCAGTTGGCACGGGGTCCATCCTCACAATAACAAATGAACAGTGCAATTGAACCCGAAGTGTTGTAACGGTAGCCACATATCCCTCCACTTTCGAAACATGAATAACAGCTTTCATCTCTCTTTGTATCATTGTAAAGCAGTCGCCTTGATCCCACATCAATTGTTACTTGTGCCGTACTAGAACAACTCGGAATCTAATTCCCATTATCCTACAAACTATAAGAGACACTAGAATTACATTTGCCGCTAACCATTATTGATTGGTCCAGTTGCCATTTAAGCATATTTAAGGTCCTATTCTCCTTAGCAGATATCACGATGGTGTCTGTACATCTTGGATGACATTTGAGGATATTTAAGGTCCTGTTCTCCGTAGCGGATATCACGACGGTGTCTATATGTCTTGGATGTGGTATCTGCATGTCAATGGGATCATCTAATCATTTGCACTTCTCGCCCCTCACAATTAAAGAGAATTTAAAATGGCTCTCTATTATTGTGTAATTGTGGCCCTGAATTGTGATTACTGGAGATAAGTTCTGCACACAGTCGATCTGAAAGTGAGGGTGACCACATCCACAGTTTCCTGCACCAAAAGGATAACATATATATGTAACCAGCCGGCATCTTCTAGTATTTTGGCAGTACTGGTTGTTAGAAAAATAATTTACGAGGGCAAAGGAACTCAGAAATCGGTTGCACCAAAGTAGGGAAGGTCAACTTTAGTTGTTGAAAGGTAAATCTTAGGTTGCGGAGAGGATATCACAACCACACAAGGACTTAATTAAAACATAAATGTTACGCACAACAAAACAAAGTAAAACAAAGGATCTTTCCATAAATCTACTTATGAAGGCTTAAGACCACATCGCAACATAACACACTTTTGATTATAATATAAAACATAGGAAAATGCATTCATGTGATAAATTGGAGGTTGCAGCTCCAAGTGAAAATACAACAAACTTTGTGAAGGTTTAAGACCACATCGCAACATAACACACTTTTGATTATAATATAAAACATAGGAAAATGCATTCGTGTGATAAATTGGAGGCCTCCAAGTGAAAATAAAACAAACTTACTATGATTTACGCATCACTGGGTTGCGGAGTAAACTTCTGTAAAACTCCGTAAAAACTGGTTTTCACGCGCCCACCAAAATTTCCGCCAAGATTTTGTCCTCACTACCTCACAGAATCTTGCTCCCTAACTTTCCCAACATGACCAACATTACAAATGACTTTTACTTGCATATTTATCCTAACATATGAATTTGACATTAATTACATGACAGAGAAAATATTTAATATGCAACATGGACGATTTTACATAGTAAATGATTTTCTAAACTTGTAGGTGTTGTGGACTGTGGGCAACACTCGCGAAATGAATGTTTTCCCATATCTATTTAATAAAATTCATTAAATGCCTTCACTTCTGTGATGTGTTGTGGAATGGTCTGCTCTGAACTTCTATTCTGACTTCTGTCTTTCTACCTGCAAACAAAATCGCAACCATGCAGTGGCTGACTCGGTAAGCATGCTGGTTGTTAGTGTGTTTAAGGCGATGGTTGGCATTAATATTTCCAACACTCTCCCTTAATAACAACTGCTGCCATTGAAAATTCCAAAATAAT
>APFE031437167.1:160169-180831 GCA_000404065.3 Pinus taeda | reverse complement strand
TACATTAAATATTTAGTTTTTTGATAAAAAAACATAATTTTGAAGATTTTAAACATAATTTTAAAGATTTTCATTCATGTTTCCAAACACACAACATTATAATATAGATGGAAGACAACATATGATCAAAGTAGGCTCATGAACCAATCCATTGTATCACCTTTTCTCCTTTTTAGACTTTATAATGTTTTCCTTGGGCAATTTAAGTCCCCTTTATTAAATATTTCCGCTCTTTAGCCTATGGGAACACATTAGGCTAGTGGACTACATCATAAGCTTCCTATGTGGTCGGGGACATTATACATATAGCTAGAAAGAATGTATGTGTTGTGATATCAAAGCCGAATTAACAAGACAATTCTACTTGTGATGATATTAGGTATGAGCTTATGACATTTGTGAAGATGTATAAATGTGGGAGCAAGATTATAGGTCTAAGCTTAAGTTTTTTGGTCTAATACAAGTTGAGATACGGAGCATAGATTTGACCTAAAATTTAAAAAGCCTACCTATCATGTATGAGATATCAGCAAGATACATTTGACGAAGAGAGACCTCAACAGATTAAATGATTTTTCCATCTTTGGATGAGATAATTGCAATATCCTTTCTTCGAATTGAAATAGTTTTGGGCTGATGATGTTATTGCTCAGTCTGTCATCCTGAAAGTATAAAAACCCCAAGCACTGAAATGATAGATTTGGGTCACTACAAGGTTAGCCATTGTCACCTTACCAACCCTCCTCTGCTCTTCAAGCCAACTCTCCTTTGGCTCAAGGGAGGCTTCCCTAATGAGAGTTGCTGGAAATCAAAGTTATGAATGTAATGTCTCCAACTAGAATATTCCCAATTTGCAATAAAAATTTCTTTGTTTTAACTGAGTTCCAATGAGTCTTCCGGTCAACTATCTTGTCAAGTGCATAATGTGCATACTGCTGAAGGTGTAATCTTTAGTTGTTGGTTATATGTAATAACAGACAGTGGGATGTGTGTAGTACTAGACTTCAGACCAGCGATTAGAGTGGTGAACAATACTCAGAAATGTTGTAAAACAATGTCATGATTCGTATCGTTGTAACCTGGGTGGTTTATAGTCTTCATATTAAACTATTATTAAGAGATACACAGTGATAAAGTAATAGAACAACCCAGAAATACAGTCCAAGAATACTCATAAAAGATTGCACCGTTTTTTAGCGGACCCGACCGGGTCGACCGAGTCAGCAATGACCCGACCGAGTCATTGAGTGACTCAGCCGGGTCATTGCTGACTCGGCCGGGTCATTGCTGAGTCGGCCGACCGTTCCGTTTTGTTGACCGTTTCATTGCCAGGGGTAACGACCCGGAACGACTCGGCCGGGTTGGTTCTGACCCGGTCGGTTTGTAAAACATTGGTACAAACAACGATTTAACACATTTAAACACAATGATTTTTGGTCAAGGTGACCCTGGAAAAACCCCCTACAACTTTTGGGGAAACCCAGTTCGAGAGCTCCTTCTTATTTCTGAAAATGCTTTTTACAGTGAGAAATATTCAACAAAAAATCAGCAAGCAAACTTTTACAACTTATCTCGTTTTCCGTGCCTCACAGCCAACTGGAAAATATTTGCAAACATCAAAACAGGATAGCAATAAATGTTGTACGACCTCCTCGATTTTCGTGCCCACTTTCAATCTTAAATGCTGCTGTACGACTTGCCTAGAAATGCGTGCCAAGCTGCCATAAATATGCTGTACAGACCTCAATTTGCGTGCAGAAAAACCCAGCAATATGCTGTACGAATTTGCCTCGTCTGTGTGCCAAGGTACAGCCACTTGCTGTATGACCTTCCTTGGAAAATGTGCTAGCAAACTGCTCCTCGGTTTCTGTGCAAACAACGGTACAAATTTCTAGAAAATTGTGCCAAAATCTGCCTTTCACTGTGTGCTAACTCAGAGGTATGGATTTGCTAAATTGCTGCCTTGGAATGTGTGCCAAGCTGCTGTCTCCTTCTCCACCCTGTCCAGAAATCTCCCTTGCTCTCTTGCTCTCCTTCTCTCAATCTGCTCATGAAAGAATGAATGACCTTTTCCTCCTTTAATTTAACTCTAAGTGACTTTTGGGTGATCCCTAAATCGAATGGCTGAAATAGATTGAGATCAAGGGCTAAGATTAAATGCTCATTTAAATCTCACTTTCTATTTTTTAATTCACCCCACTTTAATAAAGACCCACTTAGTCATTTATTTCCAAAGTCACTTTTCCTTTCTAATTTTACATTGACTTTATTAAAGTCACTTTAAAATTAGACTTTAGTAACTGTATCACTTAAAGTCACTTTTAAATTAGATTTAACTTTATAAAAATTATAAAGTCACTTTAGGAGAAAAATAAAATTTTTTTGGACACTTTTCCCTAGGCCAAAGATCAAAGCCTTAGGGAACCACCTGTCCTCCGGTACCAAATTTCAACATCTTGATGATTTTGTTATTGTATATCTGGATGACATTCTTATATTTAGCAAAACGTGGGAAGAACATTTAAAGCATGTTAAACAGACACTAGATGTTTTGATAAGAGAAAAACTTTACGTTAAACTCTCAAAACATGAATTCGGCAAAACATCTTTGAATTATTTGGGAATTATAGTAGGGGGTGGTGAATTGAAGATAGATCCCTCTATGGTGGCAGTGATTGTAAATTGGCCTAAACCCAAATTCTCTACAGAAGTTAAAAGCTTCTTAGGAGCAACACAATATTGTAGAGTTCATTTCTAACTTTTCCTTAATTGCAGCTCCTTTACATGCTCTAACAGGATTGAACAAGGTGTTTCAGTGGGGAGGCAAACAGCAGAAAGCCTTCGGTATCTTAAAAGAAAAGATTAGTACAGCACCAGTACCAGCACTGCTTGATCTTCAAAGGCCATTTGAGATCCAAACGGATGCCAGTGACTATGCCATGGGAGTAGTGTTGATACAGCACGGTAAACCCGTATGTTATTATTCTGAGACATTTAATCCTGCAGTAGTTAACTATCCCACATATGATAAAGAATTGTATGCATTAGTACAGAGTGAAAAAAAGTGGAAACATTACTTAATGGGAAAAGAGATAGTTATACATACTGATCATCAATCACTTCAATATCTACACTCCCAAACTAAGTTGCAGCAATCAAGACACTATAGATGGATGGGTTTTCTACAATAGTTTCATTTAGTCATCAGATATAAAAAGGGCATACACAATAAAGTTGCTGATATGTTATCTAGACCTATTATAAATGCATCCACTATACTTAAGCATAATTCAGTACTGCATGAAAGCTACATTGAACAATACGCTCAAGATATAGATTTTAGAGATGTATATGCAATTTTAAGTCAAGGAAAACAAGTAGAAGAATTGGATTATCACATTAAGGACCAACTCTTGCATCATTTATGGGAAGCTATGCATTCCACAAACTGAAAGAGTAAAGATAATTCGGGAAGCACACACTTCTCTAATATCAGATCATTTTGGTGTAAGTAAAATGGTTGCACAGCTGCAAAGATTTTGTTATTGGCCAAAAATGAATGAGACAGTTTCTAGATATGTAAGAGGTGTACCATGTGTGCTAAAAGCAAGCCCAACAATAGAAAACTAGGCTTGTACACTCCACTGCTAGTTCCTTTTCATCTTTGAGAAAGTGTTTCCATGGACTTTGTAGGAGGACTGCCTAAATCTAGGAAAGGTCATGACTATTTATATGTTGTTGTGGATAGGTTCAGCAAAATGTGTGTTTTGATACCTTGTAATAAACAGATTACCGCTGAACAAACTGCAAAGTTGTTCTTTCAGCATGTATGGATTCATTTTGGATTACCCACTTCCATTGTAGCTGATTGAGACACCTGATTTGTTGGGAAGTTTTGGTCGAGTCTGCGGGAACTGATGGACACCAAACTGAAGAAAAGCACAGCCTTTCATCCACAGACAGATGGCCAAACAGAAGTAGTCAACATGACAGTGATCCAGTTGCTTAGAGGCTATTGCAGCAAGCATCCAAATCTTTGGGATGAACATTTCTGTTATGTGCAACATGCTCACAACCGAGCAAAACATTCTTCTACATAGAGATCTCCTTTTGAGACCTGCTTTTGTTTCACACCAAGGTCTCCCTTGGATTTTGTCTCTGGTAAAGACATAGTAGTTGATGGACACAATGATGTGGACAAGGCAACCAAGTTCATTGAACAAATCCAAGAGATTCACTAGGCAGTACAGGAACAACTGGAAAAGAGCCAAGCCAAATACAAGGCAAGGCATGACAAGCATCGGATGGAGCATAGTTTCCAAATTGGTGATCAAGTCTGGTTGTATATCAGCAAAGACAGAATGTAAGGTGAAGGTAAAAAGCTAAAGCCAATAAGGTATGGACCTTTCAAGATACTTGAGAAAATTGGTGAGAATGCTTTTCGCCTTGATTTACCAGCGTACATGCACATCTACTCAGTTGTTAATGCAGACAACTTGAGACTATTTGAACCTTCATTAATTGAAAATCCCGAAGAGCAGAGTCAATTGCCTTCTATTGATGATCTGTTACCTGAATATCTCAATGAATTGCAAGAAGATACAATTCTGGATAGGAAGGTGAGGACGACGCGCAGTAGAGATGTTGAGCACCTCAGGATTGGACTCAAGGGTTCAAAGCCAAGCAGTGCAAAATGGATAGAGGTTGGACAAGTGAGACAGCTATACCCTCACTTAGTCGATGCTTGAAAACCAACTTTTGGTGGTCCAAAAGCTTTTTCAGTGGGAAGGTTGTGATCCGAATTGGATCCTCAAACACTCTTAAAATTTTCCTGAACTCTGTAAAACTCATACCAAAGTTTCAAAGTGCTATGGATGTCGAGCTTATCAGAAATAACCTCTGAACAATGGCAATTTGTGGTCAGCACGGAGCAACAAGGACCCTCAGTCTAAGTGTGCAGACCGTTGGCCCATGGTAACCGCGTGTTGGTGCAAACTGGCAAAACGGGAAGTCAGATCCAAAAACAGAGGCAGTTTCTGATACACGATTAGCGCATGATGTCCCCCTTAGTGAAGGAAAGCCGCGAGCACTTGGTCACGGGGAAAAGCATATAACCTGACGGAAATCGCCGATTCCATCAGAAGGCGGGCCCCGCGCTAAAATTGGCAGGATATCGGAAGGCCTTCAAGCATAAGTGGGTTCGATCGAGGCCCGCCCGATTCCATACAACGGGTGACACACGTCCAACGGATGAGAGAGAAAACTGCTCTCATCATGTGGGTAAAGGTCATGCTACTTACTCTCACGATATGGACGGAGACCATAAGATTTGGAGGCCCCAGATCAACGACGAAGAAGCAATCCGATGGGTGACTGGATTCGACAGGGAAATAGGCTGAGGCGGATAAGATTTGAGATCCGGCATGACCGATGAGTTGGCGGAGGAATCAGTTTCGTGGGCAATCTTGGAGCAACGGAAATAACGACTGTTCAAAGGGAACTGACATTCAGTTCGTGAGGAAACAGGTGGCCATCTCTCTGTGAAGCGTTACAGTGATGATGACCCAGAGTAGGGGAATTCGAGCAGACAGAGGTAGGAGATCCAGAGAGCTGGGAAGCAGAAATGAACAGTCAGGGAGCAAATTGGATTTAAGCCACAAATAGACAGAGAAAGCGGGGGTAAAAGAAGCAGAAAAAGAGAGCAAAGAGAGAGAAGCAAAAATTGAAGAGAATAGAGAAGCCGAGCTGACCTGCAGAGCAAAGGCAACATCGAGTAGACAGAGACAGGGGGAGTCCGAGAGTCTGTGAACTCCAGAAAAAGCTTGAGAGGTTCAAGCAACTTCTTTGTGTATACCTATCAGGGATTGAGTACCAAATCAGACTCATACCATTGAGACCAGTTGAGGTTGAGATTCAGTAAGGGGAGTCTGTGTACTCTAGAGACTTGGGGAATCCAAGTACAGTCCTACTGATCATTATCTGTTAAGTGAGACTCAATTTGAGCTCACTGTTGTAAAACTCTTCTTTTTAAGACACAATAGAAAGGCCGTCACTAAAGGCTGGACCAGGAGACGTAGCCCAGGAGGATTGGGTGAACTCCTTATTAAATTTGTTGTGTTTATGTGTTTGCTTACTGTGTTCCCTTACTGTTTCAGTGTCTATGTATTTCACAATCTTATCGATTCGTTGCATAAGATAACATAGGCACACCCCAACATTTGAGCCTGTAATACCTTCATTAATTAACTGAGATCATTCACGAGTGATTTCAGATCAACAGTTGTGGGAGGTCCCTAGTTTAAATGTTGCCTTAGGTGCCTCTTGGTGAATTTGCCTTAATTTAACTAATAATTACAAAGATAATTAATTTCTACATAACATTGCCTTCCTCTTGAAAAGACGCTTTGTCCTGAAAGCATACGTAACGACGGGTGGTGTTGACGAAAGACTTCTGTCTCCCAAGAAGCTTCTTCTTCTGGTAAGTCCTTCCACTTGATCAGGTATTCTTTGATTACTCGAGATCACAACTTCTTTTCCCTGATGGATATGATGCTTTTTGGTTCTATAATGACCCTTCCTTCGTCATCGAAAGTCGGAAGTGTTGTTTGTGCTGAGTGATGTTCACCAAGTGCCTTTTTAAGGTAGGATAAATGGAAAACGTTGTGAACACGATTTTTATCAGGAAGGCTTAAACTATACGCTGCTTGGTTGATCTTTTTGTCGATTTGGTATGGTCCATAAAACCTTGTTGCCAATTTGTTTTTTCCCTTACGCTTTAAGGATAACTGCTTGTAAGGCTGAAGTTTAACGAACACCCATTCTCCAACTTCAAATTACCTCTCTGTTTTATTTCGATAAGCTTGCTGCTTCATACGATTTCTTGCATTATTTAGATTTTTTTGAAGAGTCTGGACAACTTTCTGGGTTTCTTCTAACTGGTTTTTAACAACTAGAAGTTTCGTCTTGATGATAACAAAGTCCTTCCATTTTGGAGGTTCGCACTCGTACATCACTTGAAATGGAGTTATTTTTGCTAACGTGTGGTAAGTAGAATTGTACCACCATTCAACGAGATGTAACCACTGTACCCACTTATTTTGTTTTTTTGTGGCATAATAACGTAGGTAGGCTTCTAAACATTTATTGACAACCTCTGTTTGGCCCTTTGTTTGAGGATGGTAGGATGAACTCAAACTGGTTTTTGACAGCTGGAAGTTTCGTCTTGATGATAGCAAAGTCCTTCTATTTCGGAGGTTCATACTCGTATAGAGCTTGAAATGAGTCATTTTCGCGTGGTAAGTAGAATTGTACCACCCTTCAATGAGATGTAACCACTGAACCCACTTATTTTGTTTGTCTGTGGCATAACACTGTAGGTAGGCTTCTAAACATTTATTGACAACCTCTGTTTGGCCCTTTGTTTGAGGATGGTAGGTTGAACTCTTGTTGAGGTAGGTTCCTATGTGATTGAAAAATTCCTTCCAAAAATGACCTTTAAATTTGGCATCTCCATTGCTCACAATGACCTTGGGAAATCCATGTAATTTGTAAACATTTTTGCAAAATATCTCAGCGATTTGTTTTTTGAGTTTGATTTCCTCATTCCAATAAAGTGAACATACTTGGTGAGTCTGTTGACTACTACAAGAATTTTATCCTTACCCTCAGACACAAGTAAACCTTCGATAAAGTCCATTGATATTTCGTCCCATTTATGATTCAGGATATTTAAAGGATGAAGCAGTCCAGGTGTCATAATATTTTCATTTCTATTCCTCTAACATTTATCGCATTCTGCTACATATTACTATATATTGTTACTCATTCCCTTCCAAAAGAATGACTGGCATGCATTATGGTAGGTTTTAAAGAACCCTACATGTCCGATTGACAGTGAATCATGTGACTCCTTGAGAATCTTGGCTTTAAACTTGGAGTTCGAATTCAGATAAATTCTTCCATTCAAATTTTGAATTTTAAGGAAGGTCATTGATTATGGCATTGGTTTTTGGATCTTTCGCATATTCACTTCGAATCTCATTAAGCCATTCGGGAACAATGATCGAAACTACTAGTAATGATGGTTCTTTGTCTTTCCTGGACAAAGCATTTGCCACTACATCTTCCTTTTCCTCTTTTATGTAATATCTCCATGTCAAAAGCAACTATTTTTCCAATGCACTTTTGTTGTTATTTAGAGAGCGTTTCTTGTTGGAGGAGGTACTTGAGACTGTTGTGGTATGTTCATATGGAGAACTTACTTCCCAACATAGATTGTCTCCACTTGGCTAGTGCGTGCATAATAGCGAGCATTTCTTTGTTGTATGTAGATTTAAGACGTTCTCGCTTATTGAGTTTCTTGCTTTCGAAAGCTATTGGATGATCATCTTGCATTAATATTGATCTTATACCAAAACCTGAAGCATCACACTCAATTACTAAAGGTTTTGAGAAATTTCGAGTTGCTAATACAGGGGCATTGGACATGACTTCCTTCAAGTCTTCAAAACACTTTCCTACTTCATCATACCATCGAAATAAGTTCTTTAGAAGGTTTGTTAGGGGTGTCATTATATGGACATAGTTTTTAATAAATCTTCGATAATACCTGGTCAATCCTAAGAATCCTCTTAGCTTGGAGGTAATAACTAGTTTGGGCCATTCTCTTATAGCCTTGATCTTGTTGAGTCTAATTTCCTCATTCCAATAAAGTGAACATACTTGGTGAGTCTATTGACTACTACAAGAATTTTATCCTTACCCTTAGACACAAGTAAACCTTCGATAAAGTCCATTGATATTTCTTCCCATTTCTGATTCAGGATATTTAAAGGATGAAGCAGTCCAAGTGTCATAATATTTTCATTTTTATTCCTCTGACATTTATCACATTCTGCTACAATTACTATATATCGTTACTCGTTCCCTTCCAAAAGAATGATTGGCATGCATTATGGTAGGTTTTAAAGAACCCTACATGTTTGATTGACAGTGAATCATGTGACTCCTTGAGAATCTTGGCTTTAAACTTGGAGTTCGAATTCAGATAAATTCTTCCAGTCAAATTTTGAATTTTAAGGAAGGTCATTGATTATGGCACTGGTTTTTGGATCTTTCGCATATTCACTTCGAATCTCATTAAGCCATTCGGGAACGATGATCGAAACTGCCAGTAATGATGGTTCTTCATCTTTCCTGGACAAAACATTTGCCACTACATCTTCCTTTTCCTCTTTTATGTAATATCTCCATGTCAAAAGCAACAATTTTTCCAATGCACTTTTGTTGTTATTTAGAGAGCGTTTCTTGTTGGAGGAGGTACTTGAGACTATTATGGTCTGTTCATATGGAGAACTTACTTCCCAAAATAGAGTGTCTCCACTTGGCTAGTGCGTGCATAATAGCAAGCATTTCTTTGTTGTATGTAGATTTAAGACGTGCTCACTTATTGAGTTTCTTGCTTTCGAAAGCTATTGGATGACCATCTTGCATTAATATTGCTCCTATACCAAAACCTGAAGCATCACACTCAATTACAAAAGGTTTTGAGAAATCTGGAGTTGCCAATACAGGGGCATTGGACATAATTTCCTTCAAGTCTTCAAAACACTTTTCTTCTTCATCATACCATCGAAATAAGTTCTTCTTTAGAAGGTTTGTTAGGGGTGTCGTTATATGGGCATACTTTTTAATAAATCTTCGATAATACCCGGTCAATCCTAAGAATCCTCTTAGCTTGGAGATAATAACTAGTTTGGGCCATTCTCTTATAGCCTTGATCTTATTAGGATCCATGTTTACTCCTTCCTGGGATATTATATGTTCGAGATACTCTACTTCTTCCTTTCCAAAATTTCATTTGGACTTCTTGGCATAGAACGAATGTTTTTCTAATACCATAAGAACTTGCTTCAAATGTTGTAGGTGCTCCTTCCATGTTTTACTATAAATTAGAATGTCATCAAAGAATACTAACACAAACTTCCTTAGATATGGGTAGAATAGCTCGTTCATAGTAGCTTGGAATGTTGCTGGTGCATTGGTTAAACCAAAAGTCAAAGCCATTACCTTAAACTCGTAATGACCTTGATGTGTTCGGAACACAGTTTTTGCAATGTCCTCCAACCTGATTTTGATTTGGTAATACCTTGATCTTAAGTTCAATTTTGAAAAGTATTTAGTGCCATGTAGTTCATCCAACATTTCATCGATAAAAGGGATTGGAAACTTGTTTTTAATTGTTATTTTGTTTAGTCCTCAATAATCGACGCATAATCTGAACGATCCATCTTTCTTTCGAACTAATACAACAGGAGCAACATACAAACTTTTACTTTTTGTGATAATGCCACATTTTAAAAGATCTTGGATTGATACAGCTTGATGTTGATGGGATTTGATCTTGATTTCACTTTGATTGTATGCTCGATGTCTCTTTTAGGCGGCAACTTTGTTGGAAGATCTTGGAATACTTTTTTGTGTTTGTGAATTAGCTCTTGAACCTCTGGTGCTTCTTTGTTGACCAAATTTGAAGTTAACATTTCTAATTGATGACACTCTACTAAATAAGCTGGTGCTCCCTTCTGAATCATTTTCATTATCTGGGATGATGATACAATTTGATTCTTAGGGTGCTAGAACCCATATAAATTGCTTTTGATGGTTGGTAGAGTAAGTACCTAGGGTTTGAAGCCATTGGATACCTAGGATCACATCCACTCCTCCTAATGGTATGGTGTAGAACGAAGATTTTAGATTATAGTCTTGAATCTGTAATTTGACTTTATGGCATTTCCCTACTTTTTCAATTTTCTTACCATCAACTACCATAATTTTCATGTTGGGCATGGGAAATGTGAAAATGTTGAGTCTTTTGGCCATAGTTGAGTCCAAAAAGTTGTTGGTGCTTCGGGTATCGATTAGAACCATTACATTGCTCTTCTTGATATGTCCTTTTAACTTTGATGTCTGGGGCTTGCGATATACTTGTCATGGCCGATAATGACACTTGCAGACTATTCTCATTATCTAGTTTTGGAGAGAATTCTATTGAATCTTCAATTTCTTCTACGTCTGATTCATCACTGTCTAAGTCATTAGTCGCTTCACATTTATACAGGTTCTTGGTCTCTTTCCCTTTAACACACCTATGTTTAGTGTCTATTTTTCGCCATAACATTTGCACTTGCCCTCTTTCATTCTTTGCATTTCCAAGTTAGTTTTTCTCCTTCATGAAGATGTGGTGGAACATATCTTGTGTTATTCGTGTTCGCAGTTTGGGAAAATTTGTCTCGAATATACTCTTTCGACTTTTGGCCATTGCATCTTTTCGTGCTTCTTTTTAGCGTCTTTTGCCTTCTGCCTTGCTACTAATATAGAAGTGATGTCATGAAGCTTAAGTTCAACTTGGAGATGGGGCTTCAATCTCGTGGTGTATGATTGAATGAGACGAGTTTTTGATAATCCAGGGACTCGTGTAGCTAAGGTTTCCCATTCTCAAGTGTATTCGTTCACATCTCTTTTTTGTTGCAGTCTGGTGAGTGCTGGGAAGAACTCTTCTTCTTGGACACCTTGAAACCTTTTAAAGAATGCATTTTTGAATTTCCTCCAACTAATAACAAGTGTTGTCTTTTTCTACCACATATACCAATTATATGCTTCGCCTTCCATTTGCATGGATGCATGCCTAATCTTTTCGCCATCATTGTCAATACCGTAAATCTTAAAATATTCTTCTGCTTTATTGAACCATGCAACACTGCTCTTCTCGTTACCGTTAATTTTGGAGAGTTCAAGTTTTGCTTTTCATTGGTATATCACAACTGTTGGAGTAAAGAGAGGGTATTGATTCGCAAGTTGCATATTTGAGAATTGACACCAGAGTTGCATATTTTGAAAATTCGTGTTACTATTTTGTTAATGGGGTATGGACGATGTTTTTGGAGACTCGGTTTTCTCATGTGAGTCTGACAAATCTGGAGAATTGAGATGTTGAGCAGCTTCATTATTTTGGGGTATTTGATCAGGTGTAATCTTCAACTTGTCACAAATACAAGGCAACATCACCATTGCTTGATTATGATTCAGATTCATTGTATTTGAAATGATTGCATGCTCCTTTTTAATTTCATTATGGTTCTGCTCGAGCTGACTTTCTATTCTCTTTGTTGTATCTTGGAGCTCCTTGATTTCATTGTCATAGACGACGACATTGGTGGTGTATATTTATGGGTCTGCGGTGGTGTATATTTATCCAGTTTAACCTTTTCCTTAACTTACCCTATTTTTTATGATTTGTTTTTTTCTATATATATAATATTTCTTTGTTTTTAATTAAAGTTAAATTATATATTAAGTATACCTATATAATAGTTAGCTATATAATAATTTATTATATAACTTAATATAATGAATTATATAAATTAAATAATAACAACTATATAGAAAACTATTATAAGCATCTTTTCCAAACTACACCAAACCACACTAGTAAATGATGCGTCGTTTGAGTTTGAATTGGCACGAAGCCTGAAACCTTAGCTTGGCGGAGCGGGCGAAGATGTCGAACTTAGGGATGCGGTGGGCGGAACAAGGGCGTGTGCAGAGATGCGGGGGAAGATGTGCGGGTTGGTGAGAAGGGCAAGTCAGGACGCGACTGCAGCATGGAGTAGACAATCGATGGATTTGGATGGTGTGTGAGGGGACAATAATGCGGGGGCGTTGGAAGGAATCGAGAAAGGACAAGATGGCAGATAAATAATAGATAGGACGCAAAGTGGAGACAGGTGATGGCGGGTGGATAACAAGCAGGATGTGGAGTGGAGACAAGTTATGGAGGAATGAACAATTAGTTGCAGAGAAGGGGGCATAGAGCGTTAGGCAGAGATTTGTCGACAGTGGGTACGATCAGCTTGACAAGACACTGGTAGGGATGGCATGGAAGAATACGGCGAAAGCAGTTTAGAACACGTGCAACAGTGCTCTGATACCAAATAAAGTGTAAATACTCAACATTAGACAAACAATGCTATATATATTTTATTAATGAATTGATGATGGATACAATTGTGGGAGGCCCTTGGCTTAAATGCTGCTTCAGGTGCCCCTTTGCCTTAATTTAACTAATAATTACAAAGTTAATTAAATTTTATGTAACAGATAAAAACACATTCCCATTATGGTTCCACAATGGTGATTTAGGCTTGCATAAGCTCCATGTTGAGACCATGTGTTTAAAAATACGACTACAGCTACAAAGGGAAGGTGGTGAGAGAGCATTGAGCACACAAGCTGTTTACATGGTGGTGTGCACTGTGAACACATTTGGGGCGATGTAGAGTTGTGTTCGACCTCCTTGCATGCATTGTTGGATTTGCTCTTGTTCTGTGGCCTGTGCATTACCATTTTGTTTTTGGGATGCCAAACCACGGAAATGCACGTATTGTCTAATCTAAAGAGGTCGAACAACTTGCATCCATGCGGGCTTGTTGGGGCCCCTTCCCAAACCTGCACATTGAAACTTTTGTGATCCATTGAATTTACGTCAGGTTGTAAAGAGGGAGTTAAGGATATTAGAATGTTGAGGGCCCATTCCATGTCATGTCCACAGGAAACTGTATTTATGGAACCCACCAATTTGACAAGCCATGACAAAATATGATGTATGGCCTCCTGGTCCATGTCGAGGAGATTTGCCACGTTGATCTCGGTTCACATAGTCAATTCAGTTGGGCACACAAATGGAAGTAGTAACAACTTATTGAACAATTGGGCTGCCTAGAAGAGATTAAAAATACACCTCCTTGTCATCCACATTGAATCCACGATGGATGACTCTGTTGAGCATTGAAATGAATGTAGTTATTAATTCTTGGGTTGTCTCTCGGCCTTCTCAGTGGGATTGAATGCAAATAAGGGGATGACAATGAGGAGGGGGATTTGCTCACAGACTGGGTGACAGTCAATTGGAAGCATTGTAGAGTTTTGGCACAGAGAGAATCAGAATTCCTACACTAGTTTACATTCCAGAGAAAGCACAGATTGGTAGTGAAGGGCATTACTTCTCAGTGGGACAAAATGCAAATAAGGTGACAATACTGAAAAGAGGGGTTCACTCTCTTAGGTGATGTTTCAGTCAATTGGAAGCACCGTAGAGCTTTAACACAGAAAGAATTGGAATTCCTACACTAGTTTACTGTCCAAGGAAAGCCAACATTGTTAGGCGAGGACATTATTACATAATTGAGGAAGAAAATTACACTCTTTAAGTTAGTTAAAGAGTTGAGCAAGCTACATTGAGCTGGGGTTTTCCCTAGGATGGTTCTGTGTTCGTTGTGTGTATGATTGTTATTCTTGCACTAATCCTTGTTTTGGATACATATACTATTATTTGCACAATCACATTAGACACAAGAGAGCATAACTGTGAATAACCAGTGTAGATCCATCTTAACCACAAATGTATCAAGCACTGAGAAAAAAAATCTCTTAGAAGTGCATTTTTTTATCATTTAATTCTCCTTCATATAAGATAAAAGAAATTACCTCTTAAGAAATTTGCTTAAAATTTTCAAGCGTAGGTGACTGTTGTCTTACCCTAAATAACTCAAAACAAAATATTTAACAGCTGAAAACCAAATATCTGAACATTGCATCAATCACAGAAATAGTTGAAAAATGAACAGTGGAAGAAATAAAACACTTTCTCAGATTTTTCCTTCAAATCAACTTTTTACTCCTTTGCACAAAGCTTACGAGGTGACCTCTGCAGCTGACTTTGAACGAGCAAGTGCACAGTCAATAAAATTACTGCAAACAAGAATAGCTGACTTAGGAAAGGGAAGTACAGCTACAACAGTACAGCCTGCTATTTCTGCCTTTCCTGGACAGAAAATTGTTCTTTCTCCCCCTCAATCACTGAAGCATACTCTAGTAATACACTGTATGGCCAGATCTCAAAGGTGTAAGGCCAAATATGAAGACGTCTAACCTGTGTATGAAGAAAAGACAGCTACAACGGTTGTATGGACTATATGGCTTGCTGTACTGGCTAGTACCTTTAGCAGATCTGCACTTCTTTTATTCCAGAAGCACTCTTCCTTCCTCCAGCTCTCTTTGTCTCTTCTTATGTGTGTGAGATCTCTCCTATCTTGTCCTATTTATGCTTTGAGAGAAGATTAAGTTATAACTAATCTCCTCTATCCTAACAACTATTCTCCTTAATTTTAGCTGCAACCTATCTCAATCTTGAGATATACCTGCTTTTATTCCTTTCTTTGGTATATCAGTTTACTTTGTTTTGAGACAGCGGCCAGCAGATGATTGAGTTCTATGTCACAAGGTTCGTCGAACTTTAACCTTGAGGTTCGAATTTTTGTGAACCTTAAAATTTATTCGAGGTTCGGCTAACCTCATCGAACCTCATAGCCCTCATGTCACAACTCAAGCTTGTAGTTTATCCTTGCAGTTTCCATGTCAGCGATAACATTTTTTGATGTTTACTGATGTTGATTTCTTACTATTTTATCCTATATATATATATATATATATATATATTTCGTCTAATGGCGAACCTGATGAGAAAATTCTAATTCAAAGCGAACCTAGTTATTTCCAAACCCGAACTCGAGCCAGAACCATGTGACATTTATAGAGTCTAGTCAGGCTATGGAAAATCTTTACTTTTAATGCAGTTTCATACACAGTTTTGTTATATATATATATATGGATGTACATATGCTTTATTACACTGTTACTTTGGCAGGTTGATGGCTGCAGCACAGTATTTTTTGATGTGCTTTTAAGCACCTTCCGTATGTAATTTTCATACTTATTAATGGAAATTACGATTTTTGCCTTCTGGAAAAAATACCCATCTCAATCTTGAGATACACATCTTAGATTAAATTCTAATCTAGGTTACTAATGTTCTAGAACTTCTAGAACATTTTATTTAGATTCCTGGTCTGATTGACTTCAAAACATTGGATTTCCACTTTCACTTTTTATTTTTAAGTGAAATGGCAAGATATAATTAGTGAGCACCTTTCTAAGGTGGTCATCAAATAAATGTATCAAACTATGTTCTGCATGTTCACACTGAAGCTTGTGCATGATGTTCCTGCACAATTTTATCCCTCTTGGTGCTTGATAGATCTGGGTTTAAGATGGACCTATGGTGGTTAAATTTTTTAGATGTTACATATGTAGATACATAGTTATTCATTTTTTTTTTTCTAGCAGATACTATGCATCCTTAAGAATTCCATGTCACATACACATATCAACCGACTTGTTCCCAAGTGCACATTGCGCTCAATTCCAGCTCTGTCCATATTGTATGGAGCCTCTTTGTCTGTTGCCAGAAATTTTGCCTCAACATGTGTCAAAATAGCATAGATTGTTTCTCTTTGATAGAAACCTGGCTTCTACCATCAAAATTTAATCTTCTGGACTCATGATGTTCAAAGAATTAGTTCATCTTAAAGAAGAACAATTTATATTCTTCTGCATTGATTCTTCCCAGAGGCCTCTAGAGCTGAACTGGAGCTATGATACCGTTTTGTCTTCTACCTGGACCCTACTTCCATCAGGATTGGCTCATCAACATAATCTAAATGATAATCCATAAGAGACTAGAGTAGCATCAAAACATTCACACAAAGAACATTAGGAAACCAGAGTTTCTAGTGGCATACCGTCATGGGAAAGAAAACTCACTTCAATGAACCCTCCTGTATTCATCAAAGGAGACATCAGTGGCCCCTTCTCTCTATCGACATACACTATTTTAAAATTTCCCCTTCCTTGTGGGAGATCGATAATAATTGATCTTCTGAGTCCTTTGGAGGGGAGTTTTTACTGTGAATATAAATTACACAAATATTGGTGTCTTTGCCCTTGGGCCTCCAAAAAAAATATGATTACACTATAGCATATCGCTTTTCTACATGATTGCAAGCCTGTGGGGCCTCAACTCCCTTCAGGATCAGGGCATCAAAATAATCTAAATGAAAATCCATAAGAGCAGCACAAAACATTCACATTAAGAACAGTGGGAAACCAGGCTTTTAGTGGGATACCCTCATGGGGAAGAAAACCTACTGCAATCAACTCTCCTGAATGCGTCAAAGGAGACATCGATGGCATCTTCTGTTTGTGTGCATATGCTATTTAATTTTTTTTCCTTAGAATCTCCTAGTAGGAGAGCGATAATAACGTTTCTCCTTTTAACAGTGCTGGCAATCAATGGTAATGTTAAATTCATAAAGTAAATGGTAATGTTATCCTTTTACTTACATTTTGAACATCACCATTATATGTTTCAGGATGTTTGAGAGTGGTTCCAACCATAGTTTTCAAAACCAGCTGGTCTGAATGGGAAAACGAGTCAAACTGGCCGGTTCATTAGCCCTGACCATCAAACCGGTTGAAAAACCCGGTTTTCTGAGCGGCGCACTGGTTTTTTGGTCTGACTGGCCATGAACCGATTTATGGTCAGGCCGGCTATGGACCCCACAAAATGCAGTTTTGTGGGAAACTTGGGGTTGTTTCCCTCCAAAAACAACCCATCTAAGAAAAGCATGCCTCCCCTCTCATTTGCATCACACATATCAACCCTAGCAACACTAGCAATCAATGGTATTGTTAAATTCTCAAAGTAAAAGTGACATTTCCTTTTTTTTTCATTTTCATTTTCTTACTTAATTTTTTAACATTACCGTGAAATGACTCGGGATGTTTGAGAGTGGTTTCGACCTCATTGGATTTCATATGGAGAAACTAAAATTTTAGACTTCACTCAAAATTCAGCAGACTTAATCGTTTTCAGGATTTCATGGTTGGGTGGTTTGCAATATTTCCATTTGATTCTATCATGCATGAAGGTATGAGATTGATGTTTGATCAAGAGCATGAAGTCCTTTAAAAACCTTGATGTAGGTGGCATTGAGTTTTGAACTTTGTTGTTGTTGGTGGTATTGATTATTGAACTCCTATACCATGGCCTTAACAAGAATGTACCCTTCACTCAAAGGAAAA
The DNA here is from genome assembly GCA_000404065.3 of Pinus taeda. NCBI lineage: Eukaryota > Viridiplantae > Streptophyta > Pinopsida > Pinales > Pinaceae > Pinus > Pinus taeda. The sequence goes on along the minus strand of APFE031437167.1, from coordinate 162,792 downwards.
TAATTGGTTAGGGATGCTAAGCTTTTTCTACCACATTATAAGGCTAAGGAGATGAACCCTTCACTCAAACCAAAATCACTAGTTAGGCATGTTAAACTTTTTCAATTTCTACCATATTATAAGGTTGAGCAATCCAAGTCTCAAGACTTTGAGTGAAATGATGTTTATGTATCTCTTGCTGATGATCCCATTTTTAGTAGCGTTGAATCAATGATGCCTATTTTTGCTGCTACTACTACCACTATTGCTAAGGTTGCAGAGGAGTTTTAGGAGTCCTCAAACACTCAGCTAGATTATTTATGTAGCCCATGTTGATGATCCCTTGTCTAGTAGTGGTGACGAGTTTGATCATGATGAGGATTGATCATGCTGATCACTGATATGTAGACTTGTAGTAGGCCAGTGACCCCATAGTTTATAACGTTGTTTTTGGACTCTTGAGCCATTTAGAGCCTCATTGATTATGTATTTTGTTGCTGATATGTATTGCACTCGGTGCCAATTTGATATATTCACCTTTACCTGGTATATAGATGAGCAAACTTTGCATATTTTATATCTATTGGTTTGGAATCATGGTTTTAAATCTTAAAAATAGTCTTTTTTCATTATAAACTGATTATTTCATGTATTTTTTTAAAGATCAGTTCGTTGAGATCTGACCAGTCCCAGTTTGAAACACCCGGTTTGATAGGTGGACCGGTCCGGTCACTGGTTCCGGTTTTTAAAACTATGGTTCCAACCTTATCAGACTTCATATGGAGAAAGTAGAATTTCAGATCACACCAAAATTCAACAGACTTAACAGTTTTCAGAATTTTAGGATTGGTTGGATTGGAACATTTTCATTGAATTCTATAATGTATGAGGGTATGGGATTGGCATTTAATCAAGAGCATGAAACCAGTGTTGCAAACATCCTGATTTTATCACGAAAAAATTACGAAGTCTTGATTTTTTGGACTAGCCGATGTTTGCCGATTTTTACTGATATTTTCTTGACTTTTTGGTTTCTTGGACCCTTGTTGATTTTATCCCGATGCCAATGTTTGCAACATTGCATGAAACCCTTTCAGTACCTTAAAATTGGTGGTATTGATTGTTGAATTACTCTCATGTTGGTGTTATTCACTGTTGAACTCCTTTGCCATGGCCCTAATTGGTTAGGCATGTTAAGCTTTTTCTACCATATTACAAGGTTGAGGAATGTAGGGAGTTCGAAGTCTTTCAACCAAATCATATTTATGCAACTCTTGTTCATGATCCCATTTCTAGTAGTGGTGTTGAGTTAGGTAAGTGATCATGTTGTTCATTGGTTTGCAGTGGGCTGTTTAAAGCATTATTGAGTATGTATTTTGTTGTTGATATGTATTGCAATTGGTGCTATTTTGATAAATATTCACCGTTACATGGTATATAGATGGGGAAATGTTGCCTCTTGTGTCTCTAATGGTTTGGAATCTTAAAAATAATTTTTTTATTAAAACTTAATTATTTTATGTATTTTTCTAAAAACCGCTGGGTCAAATCCAGTTCGATCTGGGTCCGGTTTGAAACTTCATTTGATAGGTGGCTGGTATTAAGACTATTTCCGGTTTTTAAAGCTATGGCTACACTTGGGCCTCCAAAATTTGACTATATAGAAAATAGGGGTTGAGTCATAAACGAGCAATGAATGTTTAAGGTTCTCCTGCATCAAATGTTTTGTTTTCGCCCTCCAAAACGAGAAAGCACTTTCTTATTGAAGCGAACAAAATTCCTTCTACAGATTAATTACTCCAAAATACTTGGAATGTCAAGATATCCATTTAGAATATAAATATTATATTAGATATATGAATGAGAATAAGAATAAGATGCTTTACAAATGAGAACGAGAGGCTTGCTTATATACCAAGCAAGTGTCTCTTCATGAAGAGTCATGTCTCAATTAGGCATGCCTCTTTAACCTAATTACTACTTAACTAATAATTATTTATGCTTATTATCATTTATATTATTGTACATTATTTATATATATTTTATTCGTTACATTGCCTCCTTCCTCAAAGAGCTTTGTCCTCGAAGCTTGTTGATGAAAAAACGCTTGATCTCTTTTTCGGCTTCGAAAGTCTTTATGTCTTGAAATAGTCATCCTCATTGATACAAGTTGATATGATCTTCTTAGTGACAAATAGACTTGTCGCACTGAGATTAATTTTTTGTATAGTACTTTGATCACTGGAATTTTGCAACGATTTGTTAGCATAAGACTGGATTGATTTTACGTCATTATTCTCCTTGATTGTTAAAAACTTGAATACCCTTTTATTAAAAAAATACTCCTTTATATTGTTGCCCTCTATATATGTATGTATTTCTCTATGTTGCACGGGTTCCCGAACCCGGGGCTGGGGTTCTCAAACTCGTCCCAGGTTCTCGAACCCGAGTACCGGATTCTTGTATGGGTGCTTCTGAGAAGAACCCATAAGAACCGGGTTCTTCTATGAAGAACCGGGTTCTCCATCAAAAAAAATTGGGTTCTTTTGTCTTGACAGGTACGAAGAACCCTGATGATGGGTACTTGGAACCCCAAAATCGGGTTCTTTGGAGTTCATTTTAGTTTTTATTTTTAAATTTTTAA